>JANAVB010029219.1:17500-307500 GCA_029216955.1 Iris pallida | reverse complement strand
TACTAGCAACATGATTTCAAGAAGACGTGTATGGTTATTAGATCATATCTTAAATTAGTTTTCTTCTTTATGACCAGATGAGCAAGAATAATTTCTACCATTATTTTCTTATCTTATCATTATTCCTTCGTCTTACCATTGTTTCCTTGTATTACCATTATTCTCTGTCTTAAATAACTCTGTCCTGACTACATTAATCAACTATCTCGTATCTACTTCTAACAGTTACACAACTTTGAAATTTTTGAAATTCTCATCTCTCTTTACCTTGCAAAGGCCGAGGAAGTATCGTAAATCATCTAGCTCGGAATGACGTAATTTGTTATCATATGATGATTTTGGTAGGAATATAAAATGATGAACCTTGATATAGATTTTGGGATAGAGATGTGACTGAGATTGAGAATAAAAATAAGAAACCAATATTATCAATTTCAGGACGACTACACTTAAGGGAAATATTATGAGTATGAATTGGTTTAGAAGGACGTACGAGAGTTTCTAGTATGAACGAAAGTGGAGTATGTATGAATGGTTATGACGGTAATAATTCATAGATGTATTTCGAAACTGATGAGGAAATTCGGGGTCGACTTAATTTTTGAGAACTTGGATAAATTTTAGCTTACTGATTCTGGAGATATTTCACTTTAAGACTATGATGCTAATTTGGAAAATTAGTAATGAAGAAGGTATTTTAACTGTAATGCGATGATGATACGAAATTGAATAAGATGTCGGTAAGAGGATGACTAGGAACAGAGAGAACACAAGGATTTTGAGTTATAGGAAAATTTAAAGATTTTATGGAAATTTTAAATTTTAAGAAGGATAATATTTGAAGGAGTACGTGAAGGAAATACGAAGGTTGATTTTATAATAGAGAATAAGTTCCTGCATGACATATTGGTATTAGCTTTGAATAATTTTGAGAAGAGTAATTTGAACAAGTTCAAGGATTTCATAAACTTTAATTTAGAGATTTCGGATCCAAGTTAGGACAAGGGGGAGGAATTTAAATTCCAGGACGATTGAGTTGATAGAGGAGAATAAAATCAAAAAAAAGATGAAGGAAGAAGTTTTAATAAGAGCATGATTCATGAGAAGTGCCTTGGAGATTAAGGCCAAGCCTATGATATTTATAAAGGGGATTCAATCATGAAATCATAACTGAAGATTATGATTTTGTAGTAGACATGTAAGGGTTTTATTTTCATATTTAAACTTGTGAGATAAAAGTATCATTAGAAAATGATGATCGAAAATGGCAGTAGACGAAGCAGAGTGAGATGATTACCAAGACTTTCCTATGAGATCTTGTCTTTTGATTCTTCTTATCATAATAAAAGGAATTTGATTTTTCCTATCTTGAGTTATCCTTTAAATTTCAATATCGCTCATTTCTAAATTTCTTTGACCACGACCAATCGACTTTGGTCGTCTCCTTTATCGTACCAGTATTTTTAATCCTTGACCGTATTTAATTGATTTAAAATTCTATCGTGACCTGAATCTCTATCAATATGTTGCTTATGCTCAAAAACTTTGATTTCTTCTTATCAAACCTAAATTCTATTTTAATCAAGAATTTATTAGCCCTATTCTTCACCACGTCAATATTCTAATTTTGATCGTAATCAAACTTTGATACCAATATCACTCGTGCGTAAAACTCTGATTTATTCAAAAAAATGACAAAGTTCTGCACTCTTTGATCATGTCGAACTACGATTATGATCATGTTTGAATTTTAACACTCGTGCCTAAACACTTTTCGACCATGATTTCATTTTCTGACTATATCTGAATTCCTTGTGATTAGTCATGCCTAAATGATCTAGCATGACTAGACGACTATGAATTCCATGATCATGACTTTAACGATCATAACTATACGTACCAAATTTTGCTTCTGAATCGTGCCAAAGTGATTCTAGTCATTCCAAAGTTCTTGAGCCTTGATTTCACTCGTGACCAGATGGTTTGACCCTTGGTCACTGATCGTGCCAAGTCATTATTCTTTGATTGTGTCTAAGAAATTGCCTAAACTTTCTATCATGTTTTTAACTCTCCTGCCAACCTTTAATTTTGAGGACGAAATTATTTTAAGGAGGATAGATTTATCACTACCACTTTTTAGAATAAGGGTATTTTCGTAATTTATGAAATTTAATTATTTTTAAATTTTATTTAATTAATAATGTGCTAAGTGTTATATTAGGTCTAACCCTAGAATTACCTAATCTAGATGTTGATCATGACCCTAGAAACTTAGTTAGTAGAATTAAGCTAGTTAGCTAAGTTCTAAAATATCTAGATATTATGTTTAAACTATAGAATTGGTGGAAACCCTAATCTAGTTGGGCCTTTACCTAAAACGCTTCAATTGATATCTTAGGAAGGCTTCTAAGGCAAATTGAACCTAACCATAACCCTAGCAACCCCTTGGTCGGCCACCTATAGCTATTCCCTTGCCTATATATAGTACAAGTTGCCCCATCTTGCCTCTTTCATTACAAACCCTAACCTTAATAGTGTTCTTCCCCGATTTTTTCCTCTTTTACCAAAACAACTCCAAATTCCACCAAATAGTTTGCAATACACTCCCTTTGAGTGGAGGATGTCTCTATTGGCTAGATAGCAAGGATTGGGAGCAATTTGGCCATTGGAATTGGTGTGGGATCTATTCATTAGGTTCCAACTCCCAATTGGTAAGAGCCTCTAAACCTATTAGTTTCCTAATTTCTCACCATAGATGCATTCATTTAGGGTCACCCTAGCCCTAGGTTTTTTTTGGGTTCAATTTATGTCGATTTGAGGCCCGTATCATGGGCGTATCGTTCGGTTTCGGAGAGATATCTCAAGTGTTCGATGAAATGCCCGTTAGGACTTTTTGTTCTCTATTTTCAGTATAAATTATATTTTTTTGGAAAGCTTGTGATGTGTGGATTAATTCTATAATTGTCTGAGTCGATATTTGTGGTGTTTACTGTGTCAAAATGGACGCAGGGACACGTGCACACACTGCACTGCCCTCCCCTGCTGCTGTCGTGTCCAAACTTACTAGAAACGACACGAATCGGGGTGACACCAGTTGGTAATGGTAGGGGCAATGACTAACATTGTTTATACGAAGTTTTGCTTGAGTTGGTTGGGTATTCGAGGAGAAATCCCTCCCACATATGTCAGCCGTGCTTGCACACACACTTACTATACGCATTTTGGTTTGACACTTCGACACCTTGTTTGGACACGTTTGTTGACACATAGTGGACACGATGACATCCTAACATGCCATGACACACTGACACACTAATTATATTTCTTGTCATGCATCTGCACACTTGATGTGACTCGACACACACGTACCACACTGCTCGACACTTACAATGACGGTTACTGATACATTGAACACCTTGTAACCCACACACCTTCACTCTATGATACTCACACACACTTGTTACATACAGGAACCCTCTCCGATGCATACACAATAGACACACACACCCTCTTCTGAATGCAGTTGATATAGATGTTGATTTGGGCTTGTTTTAGTGATTGGGTTTTATGTTTTGATATATGTGATGTTGATATATAAGCATAGGTTGGGTTTCAGTTTCAGAGTTTTGTATATGGTATAGATGTGTGAGTTTTAGGAGTTCTGGTCTGAGATTCCGGTGAGAATATATGGGTATTAACATGTGTGGGGATATTGGTAATGTGATGTATTGGGATACCTATATATTATTATGATAACTGATATTAGTATCAGTTGTGGGGACAAAAGAACTTTTATTGATGTATCAGGCACAAAATATCGAAGCGTATACAAGTAAGCGCGCCATACGCGTAGAAACAACAAAAGCTAGAATCCAAAACCGTGCACCTGAGGGTGCTGTAGACGTGGCTAAAGCAAAGCCTACAAAAACTGCTCCGTGGAGTGGGAGCAGTGGCTCCTGAGTTTAAGAATTTGACGAAGGACTTTGCGGATCAGTTGTGCCAGGTTGTATTGGCGGCCTTCATACCTGATTTTGTTCTGGTTCTTCCAGAGGACCCAAATACTAGCGGCTGCGGCGATCTGATGGCAATGGGAATCGCCCAGTTGTCCAGGAGATCGTTGAAGCCCCCATGCCGATGCCTCTTCCTGCAGCGACGAGCAAGGTCGTGCCAAATCTGATTAGCAAGATCTCCAGAGAGTAGGATGTGTTCAGCTATTTTTGGTTTATGGGAGGTGCAGCAGTGGCAGCTGGATGCGAGGCTAAAACTGATGGTGGCTAGGGAATCGTCGGTCGGAAGCTTCCTGCGTTGAGCTCTTCATATCAGAAAAGACCACTTGATAGGAATGCATGATTGCCAAAATGGAGCGATCAGTGGGGACGACACGCCGCCGCCCTCCACCTCGCGCCTGGTAGAGGCCATCGTGAACGAACCTCCGACGGTGGGGGCCCAAATCAAAACGTCTGGGAGATCGTTGATCCGAACGTCCGTGCCGGCTACCTCGGTCGTCGCCTCCGGCCCGATCCACTCTCTGATCCGCTTCTATCTCCAACCAGATGCGGGGTCCCAGAGATCCCGGGTCGTGCAGTTAGGGAGGCATTCGGGGACAGATGGTAGACCGCGTTACCAATCCACCGTTCGTGGCAAGGCGACAAGTTGTCGTTGCCAAGCCGCATGCGGATATGGGGTTCAGCTAGCTAACGTCCGTGAAGAATACGGCACAAGGATGCGAAGGAACGGTTGTTGGCCACAGTCATCGCTGGATGAGAGTGTTGAAAGTATCTAGCTTTCATGAACCTCGTCCAGATAGAGTTATGCGATCTAATCTTCTACCACAATTTCATAGAGCAGGCGTCCACAATGTGCAATAATTTGATGAATCCGAGACCCCCCCTCGTTCGTAGGTTTGGTCATCGTGTCCCAGCTAGCCCTGTGGTGCTTATTCGTACCATCTTGATAACCCCAGAAGAAGTTGGTGAAGAGAGCCTCTAGGGAGGATAGAACCTTCGAAGGCGGGGAGCTGACGGCCAGGGTGTAGATTGGGACGGAGGATAGAATGTGCTTGATGAGGATCATCTTGTCGCCTAGAGATAGAGTCGCGTTGTGCCATCCCTCGATCTTCTTCCTAGCCTTGTTAACAAGCCCGCCAAAGATGCCCGAATTAGATCTGTCGTATACTAGTGGGCAGCCCAGGTAGGTGAACGGTAGGTATGCGGTAAAGAAGGAGGTGATATTGGTGAGAGTGGCCGAGTGGCTCCTGTCGGCTTTGTGGTGGGTATAGATGACACATTTGTTGCGGTTGATCCGTTGTCTGGAACATCTGGAGTATTTATCCAAGATGCTACAGACCACCTCCACTGATCCGACGTCACCGGAGGAGTAGATGAGGATGTCGTCAGCGTGGGCCAGGTGAGTGATTAGGGGGCAACCGGCGGTGGTGTGAAAGTGGTAGAATCTGGAGATGTTGACCATGCTATTAAGGTTTCTGCTGAGGGCTTCGGCATCAATGATGAAGATGGTGGAGGATAGAGGGTCTCCTTGACGGACACCTCAGCTAGATTTGAAGAAGTCGTCCGCTTGTCCATTAATGACAGTAGATAACCATAAATTGCTTATGGATCTGTATATGATGTCTATCAATGTTTCGGAGAACCTGAAGGCCCTGAGAACCCAAATCATGAATTGCCAGTCCATGCGATCAAAGGCCTTCTCCATATCTAGCTTGATAGCTATATTACCCCTCCTAGACGGGAATTTCATGCATGTTATCATTTTCTGGGCTAGGAGGATGTTGTCAGTGATGTTTCACCCTGGGACAAAGCCACTTTGTTCCTCGGAGATAATCTTGGGGAGGATGTGGGACATGCGGGTGGCGATGATCTTGGAAATGATTTAATTGGCGAAGGTACAAAAGCTGATCGGTCTGAAATCTTTGAAGGTCTCCGGGTTATCTTTTTGGGGGATTAAGATGAGGTTGGCTCGGGATAAGGATTTAGGGTAGCACGCTGTAGCTCCCCTTCCCAAATTTTTTTAAAATATTATTATATTATTTATTTAATTTAAATATGATTTTTAGATTTTTATAAATAATTAATTAGTTAATTATTACGGTGGATGAATTAAGTCTTTGTGGAGTTATGAAGCACAAAACGACTAGAAATTATGGCACGGAAGAAGTAGCAGTGTGCCTTGACTAGTGTACTAGCCATGCCAGGGAAAGCCTAACCATAGGGACGTCCGAACTAGAAAAACCAGGCCAAGTTATGACTTGACCCTTTGAAATCATTTAATTATATATTATTTAATATATGTTGACTTTTAGACGACCCTGGTTGTGCCAATTTAGCCTAAACTCAGCCTGAATTGGACCCAAACCCATGTGGTCGAGTACTGTGCTCAAAGACGTCCAGGTAGACGTATATATTGTATTTATAAATTTTGATTATCCAAATAGGCAATTCATATATAAAGGATTTATATATATATAATATATATTTTTCTTGAATTGATATTCTATTTTAGAAATAGGATGAGCACCATACTTAGCTACCCTTGTACAGTTGGCGATATATAGGTTATACCTGCAATTTCTAATACATCTAGCATTGAATTACTGTATTTTGTTCTCCTACATTTTGTATTATAATTGTTAAGACAAATGATGTGCATATATACACATATAATTAATATTGGTTATCTCTATTTTTGATAATAAATATATTTTATCGGTGTACAAATTGTTATACTAACTCTATACGAGGAAGATGCAATATTATGATTTTTGGAAGTATTATATATATATATATATATATATATATATATATATATATAATATTTAATTATATAGGCATATAAATATTTATTCAGAATTTATTAATGTGTATACATATATACGTGTCATATAAATACAGGTGTATATGTTTATGTGTATATATATATATAGTGCATATGTGTAGGTATATATAAATATAGGTGTATGTGTATTGGTATATATAAATATACATATAAATATGTGTGTGTGTGTGTATGTGTGTGTGTGTGTGTGTGTGTGTGTGTGTGTGTGTGTGTGTGTGTGTGTGTGTGTGTGTGTGTGTGTGTGTGTGTGTACATAAATATAATTATAGAGAAAAGGAATAAAACAAATGAAATAAATAAATAAATAAATAAACTAAAACAAAACCGAAGCCAGGCCGAACCCCATACAGCAGCAGCTACTAAACCAACCCCAAACCCAGCTCGTCAGGCCATAGGCCCACAACAAGGGGCCTAATCCCTGATTACTCTCAGCCTAATCCCTCCATGATTACTCTCAGCCAAAACCCGACCCCGACCCTATGTTACTCCTGTATATATGAGAAACCGAGAGAGAGGATGCGAAAAACATCAAACCCTAACACCGCCACCATCATCCTGCGCGCCCTGGAAGCCTTGACCAAGCGCGCCACCGCCGTGCGCCACCGGCCGGCCAAGTCCGTGCGGACAGCGCACACAAGCACAGAGCAAAGACAGCAGCACTAGCCGCGCGGGGACAATTTTGCAGCGATAGTTCGTCGCGCACAATAAATGGTTTTGTGATTTGTCTTTTTAGGTATGTCCCTAACCTATACGACATTATTTTCCTTCAAATAGTTTTAATTTTCGCTTGCTAGGATTCCCAGAAAGTCGATCCAAATATCGACCAATATATGTTCGAAAACAGGGTATGGAACAGTCCTAACACCCAAGTTGGAAGGCCGATTAATGGCAAACTATAGACAGTCTATGAAATCTATCTGAACAGCCTCTTAGACAGCCTAACCAGCATTAAAACCCTATTTTTAGATTATTTTTATAATCAGTAGATGCTAAGATAAATTGACTCGAAAATCAAGCAATACCTATGAAAACAGTTTTCGAAAACGTAGAAATCCCTCTGATACGACGTACGTCTCGCCAATCCCGGCGACGTAGTCGTGAACCGAAAGTATCTAAAGGTGCGTATCGGCTTCGTGGATGTGTTGGCTTTGACGGAATTCAAATTGGTTGTGTGTGCGCGACGAATTTGATACGTATCCGTCAAAATTTACCTTATCGGCCTCTGTGCAAATTTCTCAATTACTTTGTGCACGTTCATCAGATCGAGACGAAACTTATGCCAGCAGGACCGTATCATTTTTTTGGTCCTGTATGCCAAGTTTGGTCCGATTCTGAGACAGTTGATCAGATCGCCGTTTTGCGGGTCCCACGATCCGACTCAACGGGCGATTTTGTGCACGGCCCGCTGGAATCCAACTCTGGACATACGGTTGGGTTCGTATCGGAAAACCAGACCTGTTGACATGTAGTTTGATGACTTTAGAGACTATTAACTCTGGCGTGCTTTTTGGTGCAAAGCCGGTCCAACGGCGGACACTGTTTTGATCCAAAATTATTGTTTTGCCCATGTGTCCAGAATTGGACTTAAGAACAGGCAATCCTAACTAATTTGACTATTCTAAAAGCGTTGGTACTGTTTATTTTAGCATCTGTTGACTTCTGTATGTGTTGACTGATTGTGGCTCATTGAGTGGTATAGTATTATTGGTTTCACGAGCTAAGGACCTCAGGCAAGTACACTTTCTGATTACTTTCGATTCATAGTCGTCTTTTCATTTTATTCTTATACATATGTCTTGCTGCTTGTTGACACGCTCGTCACACGGAGTAGTCAGGAGGAGAAATATCTTAGTAGACATGTGGACTACCCAGAACTATCCCATGAGTATATTCTTGAATAATAGCAGCTGCACACGACACGTGCAGGGTACCGAATTTATCCCCTAGCAGTTCATATGTCAAAACTGATATTTTATTTCACATAGATAGTTGTATTTTATTTATTTTCCTTGTCTTTTTCACCACTTGTCGTGTCATCTGTTACTTTCTAGTTTTCATCTCTCATATGCTATTTTTATGTCTTGTTAATTCTATTATGTTTTCACATTGGCGTCGGTTTGTGTGCTTGTTCCATTCCTCACTGGAAACCAATATTTTTCAGGTTTAGCCACGATCACTCTTAGCATTGGAAAGGCTTGGGTATGCTGAGGTCAACCTAGATAGTGGAACTAGCTGACTTTACTATTTTGTGAGACATTATATTTTCTTTCAAATATAAATATTGTAAATGTTGTAATAAATCTTGAAATGTGAATGAGCAATAAAGTTTATTTTGAGCATTTATTTTTTGCGGGCTTGACAGCGTTCTACCACCGACTCTGCGGCGTAGGCTGGCTTGGACACGTCTCGTATCCGAAAAGCGGGTGCGGGTCGTGACAAGTTTTTGTGGTGGCCCATGTAGGTCCATTTTTGTAAATCATACAAACTCGTGGTAGTACCATATTAGTCGTACTACTGCGAGCCTGCGACTAGAAAATGCTTATTCACAACTAGGAGTAAATCAATTTTAAGAGAATGGTTAGGACTAGGAGTCCCTAATTTAAAATTGATATTTGGGTTGTTAAGGTTGCTACATAGGTCATACTAGATGACTTTCAAGATACACTGTCGTATTTTGATTTGACGGTATTTCTCAGCAGGGTAGATCCGTAACATCTTCCCGAAAGTTTGAAAAAAAAATTCCTTTTATTTATTTGTTTGAATTAAATGTAATTTTAGAATTTTATAAATAGCTATTATAGAAGGCCTTAGTCACGGTTAGGTTTTGGAGCGCAAGATAACTAAGAATTTTGGCACTGAGAGTGTGGTCGAGTGCTTTGACTAATATGTTAGCCATGGTAGAGAAGGCCGAGTCATAGATGTGCACTAACTAGGAAAACCAGGCCAAATCATGACATAACCCTAGGAATAATTTAATTACTTATTATTAAGATTATTGGCTTTTAGAAGACCTGGTTGGTCCAAACTAGCCCGAACTCAACCCAAGTCTTGGTGGTCATGTAATGCGACCAACGTCGACCATGTAGGATGTGTATATATATATTTGTAGTCCATTTCTAGTATTGTGAATAATTTTTATAAATTATATATTGAATATAATATATGTATTATTGCTATTTTAAATTTACATTTTCTTGAAAATAGGATAACCTTCTCTTAGAGAGATATTGTGAGATTTTTGGAATTTACTTAGGCCATACAAATATACTTGTGTATAAATATATTCATTATAGGTAGACGTAGTGCTTTATACATATTTTTCTCGACCTTGAATATTAGAGAAATATAAATTTCAGTTTATATTTCTTTTGCCTTCAGTCACTTTCTGCCTAAACATGATCATTTGTACAATATTATCTTATGTCTTTACTAAACATCACCATATCATAAGTTCTTATCACTTATATTCTTTCCTTGGACCTAAGGAATTTTTTTAAATAACTTCTCCCTCAATTGTCTATTAATCTCGAATTAAGTGTCTTGGATTCAAAAGTTTTCCCCTCAACGTTGAATATTGAATATTCGTGAAATAAGGGTTATAAGATTTCTACTTATCTTGCCTTCGACCATGTCCTTCCTAATTAATCGTTTAAATTTTCCAAAACTGATACCCTTCCTTCAAGGATGGATACGTACACTTTCCTATAATGATCAATTTGTTCAAATTTCTAGCTTTCTCCATCATGGTCAATTTGTTTCAGGATTTTTGAACCACTGTTGAGATTTTAAGGATGTAGTCGAAAGGATGATCGGTGACTTATGATGGCAGACAGCCGAGCACTGTCGCCACTTATTCGACTTATGGAGACTGTGGGTTCACTGCAGCCAGCAACGCACTGGCGAGCCATGATCCCTAAGTTGAAGTAATCTCGAGTAAGTATAAGTTATCGAATGTTGTTAAAGCTATATCTTAGTCGTCCTATCTTCATCTTTAAGTTATTATGCCCAGATCGGATAGAGTTGATAGGGTATTCGTTACCGTGTCCTTGCTTGAGTCGTGGAATCAAGAGTTTATTGCAGCTAGCTATACACTGACGAGGCATAAATTCTCGGTAAAATAACTTCGATCATGTTCACGAGTTTCGAATACCATAGAGATTACGTCTTATTGGCATATAACTCTTAAGTTTCAAATTGATTTGTGCTTATTCCTAGTCACAATCTTCTCAATAAACCGATAATTCTCCCTTTCTTTCTTATCCTTCTATTTTTCAGATTGCCACTTTTAATATAATTTTGACTGGATTCCTAAACCTATCAAGATTTTGATTCTAAACTCGTGCCTAATTAATTATGGATAAATATCTTAAGCATATCGAAACGATTTTGGATTTGATCATCCTTGAACAATTTCGATCCTGACTAGACTCCCTTTTATTATATTTTGATCGAGTCAATTCGTATCCTTTCCTAGGTTTGATCATATGATCATGCCTACACAATCGTTCGTGTTAGAACGATTTCGATTAGATCATCCTTAAATACTTTTCGATCATGACCAAACTATTCGATTTTATTTCGATCGTGCCAATTTGCCTGTCATCCAAGAATTCAATTCCATGATCGTGCCTAAATAATTTTGTTCAACTAGTTGTTTGTACCAAGATGATTTCAATTTTGACCGATCTTAAACTATTTTATCGCGACTAAATCATAACCGTGTCTATGATTTCAACTAAATCATAGCTAAGGTTATACTTTCATTCCAACTACGGTCATGACTATTTTGATCATGATCATGCTCGTGCCGACTTCCTATTTTCATCCTGCTTGGATGACTTGTACGATTAGCCTTGATCATGACTGCCACTTAAATGCCACTAAAATCCTGTTTAAATTTCATCGAAAACCTTGGTCATTCCTTAAAAGGTGGGTAATGACTCAACCATGCTGACCATAGATTGGTCGTGCCCAACCGTTTCAATCTTGACCGTTCTTAAAAATATTTGGTTGTCAACCAGACCATTGGACCGAATATTGATCGTGCCAAATCACACTCTCCTTTTTGTTTAGTATCTTTGTCACTTTTACGCGTGACTAATTAGATCATGAATCATATCACTCCCTGTTTGCCATTAAAATCTTTTGATTGCAAATTTCAATACAAACAAAACAGTGTTACAATATAGGACTTAGACATAGTCCTAGGAGCATACTTTTGTTTATCTGGGTCCCTTGTGTCGATGGAGCGAGTGGTAATGCGTTGACTCCATTGACGATCTGACGACGGTTATCGGTTCTCTGAAGGTTTGGATTGCTCTGGGTGCTGGAGCTTGCTGAGAGGAGGAAGACGTTGAGTGTCTGTATCTGCCTCTCTGGTTGTGCGATGTTTCTGTCTGTCTATGTATGTTCGTCTCTGTGTGTGTGTGAGAAGGAAATGAACCCTCTATTTATAGTCTGCAGGCTGGCTGCTCATGCGCGTATATGTAGGATGCGCATGGACGTGGGGACGCCATATGGAGATTGTTAATGGAGGCGCATGGACGATGCACCCTGATTGAGGGGTTGCATTCTTTATACTGCTGTTGTGGGTCGGCACATAGCAGAGAAGAGGATTTTTCTGTTGCTGAGATCTTGGGTGAATCGAGTCAAAGGACACGTATCATCGATCCATGGCTCAGAGATCTCGGATTTGGTGGGGAATGATCTGGTAGGATGTGCCTGGGATTGGGCGCGTAAGGAGACTTTGGCTCGTAACCTTTGGTAGTCGCGAACCATTTGGGGCACATAGCTTTGAGGCGCATGCGAAGTTTTATTAGTGACTTTACTTCTGTCTTTAGGGATCAGAGAAAAGTCTAAGGCGCATAGCTTTTGAGGCACATGCAGAGATTTGGGCGCATGGCTGCGGAGGTGCATACGAGATGGTTTGGGCGGCCACGTGGCTTGTAACCGCCGGAGGGGAGTAATGATGATGCTGACGTCGACGACGCTTCGTTTTCTGAAAAAGCTGTCAACTGCAGTCTTCGGGGGACGTGCTGCCAACTCTGTCAGACTTCAGCATTTAATGTTCTTTGACAGGTGATGGGTTGTTGAGTGGACGCATCAATCGGCGGTCCACTAGGCGCACGGGGCCGCATGGGGGCGCATGCTTGTGAAGCGCTTGGTGACCAGCGCATCTGCTTCATGATGCATCTTCATTGATCCGGCTGTTGAGTTCTTCGGGGCTTCGATGGCTCTCCAACTTAGCAGAAATTCATTCATCATATATACAAATTCATTGCACTGACTTCGGAAAGGTTGCCACTTGGCACATAGGTTTGATTTTCCCTGGCCTATGAATAGCAACAGTTTGAGAGAGTTTTATTGTCTCTCCCTTGACTTCTCGACGAAGCTGGATTCGACTGATCCTCCTCCTTGGCAAGACGTTGTATTGTGGATGATGGTTCTCCTTGTTCGAAGAAGCTTTGACGGTAAACTCCTTCAGAAGATAAAATCCCCAGGCTGGTAGATGCGCCTGTGCATTGACGAGGAAGTGATTCACTCTGACGGGGTGGAGTGATGTGCTGGAAGACAGGCACAGTATGTTACAACTGCTGGAACACAGACTGTCTTGGTGGTGGAGCCTCTGTCTTGCGGCAGCAGCAGTTGATAGCGACCGTAGCACAAGTGTGCCCCGTGAGGGTCATATTATGCTTGTTGGTCGGCTCTCCTGATCGGAGTTTGTGAATGATCACATTACACAAATCGTTAGAGGAGAGTGCCACCTTCACACCCCCATCAGGCGCATGGCAAGGCCAAACGCCGGGGTGGTCAAGTGAGAGTGCCACCTTTACACCCCCATCAGGCGCATGGCAAGACCAAGCGCTGGGGTGGTCAAGTGAATGTTGTGCCCTTGATCCAACACCAAACAGGCGCTCAGATCAGTAATAGGGGTACAACACTTAAAGTGACTTGAACGAACCTCGGACGCACAAACCAGAGGAGGCGCGGGAGTTCAAGACCACAGGGTTTGCCTCGTTCGACTTGGTTGCGAACGCAGTAGATGCGCCCAAGTGAGACAAGGACTTTGAAGGTCGGCTCGTTTCTGGCACAGAAGCACCCGAGTCGACCTTATACAGCTTACCATCAGCAACGCGCATGATTGTGAGTGCATGCTTCTGGTTTGCCGTTAGCATAGCACGTTTGAGGCGCATGGCCCGTGCTGTCTTGGACTTCTTCGTACCAGCCCGTGGGGCGCATATTACTCAGAGTCCAAATTATCCTCGCCATGACAGCGAGTGAAGAACTTACAGCCAACCCAAAAGAAGAGAAGAACAACTGCAACTTTTTGTGGCTCGAACGGGCTCCCTGGATAACGGCCTCCCTAGATAACGGGCTCCCTTTTCTTTATTTATTTTTGGTGCCCCTTTCAAAGGAGGCAAGAGGGCTCTATATATAGAGTGGAATGAGACCTCTCTTCTTCACTTTTCTGATGTGGGATTAAAAGCAAGATCCCTTCTTTTTTATGCTTCTACAAACCCCTTTCAAAGTTTTTAAAACTTTTGGACAAGTTTTGAAATACTTTGAACAAGAAGCATGAACAGTAGAGCTGTTTAGGTGTAAAAATCCAATCAGAGGTAGTATGGACGTGATTGGTTTGGGTACTTCCACTGGGGAATTTATGTGGACTTATCATCCTTGGCGCACCTTGGTTTTAGGTACAGATAATAAGTTGAGAGAGAGAGAGAGAGAACCAACATATTTACTCAGAGGTAGTATGGACATGGTAAATATGGGATTGATGGTAGAGCTTTCCTACTCAGAGGTGATATGGACGTGGTAGGAATGACTCTGGAGGGAGATACGCGGAACTACTCAGAGGTAATATGGACATGAAAGTTCTGCTGGGGAGGGTGTAATCTTTTACTCTCTTTTTTAGAATAAAGAAATACAAAAAAATTTGTGATGTGTTCATTTTTGCTGTCATGAACTTGATAATTTGTGTGGACCTATTATCTTTTGCGTACCTTAGTTTTTAGGTACAGATAATAAGTTTGAGAGAACCAACATGTTTGCTCAGAGGTGATGTGGACGTGGCAAATATGGGATCTAAAATGATAGAATCTTCCTACTCAGAGGTGTTATGGACGTGGTAGGAATGACTTTGGGGGATACGCGGAACTACTCAGAGGTAATGTGGACGTGGAAGTTCTGCGATCAATGTACGGCAACGCAGGGGTTGTCTGTACGGGATGTTTACTCAGAGGTAATGTGGACGTGGTAAACATGATGGGTAACGTAGTCTTACGGAGTGTAAGATTCTGCTTTGTAGGGCGTAGGGGACAACTCAGAGGTGATGTGGACGTGGTTGTCCTTCTACTGAAGAATGCCATGGAACAGCTGGGTTCCAGAAGCATCTGATTTTCTGGAAGTATATGTCTGAAAGATGTCAAGAGTAGTACTTCTTTAGGAACTTGTCGTTGATGGACATCATGAACAAGTCCCCATTAGGTTTAGCGAGGCGGTAAGCACCGTTTGAGTATACCGTCTCTATGATGAAAGGTCCTTCCTACTTGGGTTCGAACTTTTCTGGTGTCTTGTGAGTCAACACCATCAGCCTCCTGACTGCCAGAACCAGGTCGCCTACTTGGAAAGTCCTTTGCTTGACCTTCTTGTTGAAATCCTGTGATATATGGGCTTGATAGAGTTTAATGCGTTGTTGAGCTAGGAGACACTTTTTGTCAAGTGCCTCCAGTTCCCGTAGACGACGACGTTGATTGTCCTCTTCTGTGAGTTGGTTTGTGATTGCTACACGGAGTGAGGGTATCTGGATCTTGAGAGGTAGTACCGCTTCGCTCCCGTAGACCAGGGAGAATGGTGTGTTTCCCGTCAGGGTCCGTACAGTTGTGCGGTAGGCCCAAAGGCATTCGTCGAGCTTTTCATCCCAGTCGCGTTTGTTGGATGACATGACCTTTTTGAGTAGCCTGACGATAGTCTTGTTGAACGCCTCGGCCAATCCGTTTGCTGCCGGATTGTAGGCGGTTGAGGACACGTTTTGGATGCGATTCTTGTCGCAGAATCTGCTAAAAATATGATTGATGAACTGAGGACCGTTATCATGGATAATCCCCCGAGGTACCCCGAAACGGTAGATTATATGATGCTTGATGAAGCTGATCACCCTAGAGCTCTTCACCTCCGCCAGTGGAACTACTTCTGCCCATTTGGAGAAGTAGTCGGTGATGGCTAGGATGAAGTGGTGTCCTCTCAATGAAGGAGGGGTGATCGGTCCCAGAATGTCCATACCCCAAGCTTCGAAGGGCCAGGAGGCGACTGTAGGATGTAGTGGTTCTGACGGTGTATGAATGAAGTCTGCGTGAAGTTGACATGCATGGCACTTCTTAACATAGTCGACAGCATCAGCGGCCATGGTTGGCCAGTAGTAGCCCATGCGTCGCAGTCGATCCTGCAACTTAGGGCCAGGTTGTTGGGCTCCGCAGGTCCCATCGTGAGCTTCTCGAAGAGCTTCGACTGCTTCTTCGTTGGATAAACATCGAAGGAGAAGTCCATCGTAAGTGCGTCGGTACAGCATTTTAGTAGTTGTGTCGTAATAGAATCGAAGGGAACGCCTCCTGACTGAGACGGCTTCTTTCGGGTCTTTTGGGAGAATTCCGTAGACAGCGAAGTCGATGAACGGGAATCTCCAGTCTCGGACATTAATACCAGCACTTATTGACATGGCATGGGCCACTTGTGAGCACAGGTTGTTTTTAGGACAGACCAAGTCTCGACCAACTATCGTGACGTAGTGTTGAGTCCCAAGGGGTGCTGCTAACGAGGCTGCGAGGCCAGCCAGGGCGTTAGCCTCCAGATTTTGTAGACGAGGTACGTGTTCGATGAAGAACTCGGTGAAGGTTAAAATGATGTTCAACGCAACTTCATGGTAAGGGATCAGGTCTTCATGGCGAACCTCGTATTGCCCTCTGATCTGGTTTACGACGAGTTTTGAGTTGCCATAGGCTTCCAGATGATTCACCCCCAGCTGTTGTGCCAGCTGGAGTCCCATGATGAGCGTATTATACTCGGCAACATTGTTGGAGCACGGCTTCGAAAGGGAGTAGGCATGCTGTATGACCAGCTGATCGGAAGAGACCAAGACTACCCCCACTCCTGCGATGATTTGGCCTTTGGAGCCTATTCTTGAAGCGCCATCGAAAAACATCCGCCAGACGGAGCTTTCTTCGGTGACGTTAGATTCTTGGATGTCTTCATAGAGTCTGGAGGACTCCGGGATAGGGTGTGCAGCTAAAAAGTCGGCCAGAGCTTGACCCTTGATGGCTTTTTGCGGAACGAACACCATGTTGTATGGCGTTAGCAGGATCGCCCATGTAGCTAGCCGGGAGTTCAAGGATCCTGGCTTCGTCATGAGAACTCTGAGTGGATTGACTCGGGAGATGACATGAATCGTCTAGCCCGAGACATAATGGCGAGTCTTCTGGATGGCAAATACCAACGCCAACCACTCCTTTTTAATGGGGTTGTACCGGTGTTCGGCCCCGATGAGTGTTCGACTGAGGTAGTAGATGGCTTGCTCATAGCCTGTATCGCTGTTCTGAGCCAGCAAAGCGCCGAGGGAATGATCCATGGCACGGACGTAGAGGAGGAATGGTTTGCTGGCGACGGGTGCTACTAGGACTGGCGGACTCGTCAGGTAAGCTTTGATGTCGTCGAAAGCTTTTTGGCATTCCTCTATGCAGGCGTAAGAGACCCCCTTCTTCATAAGCTGAGTGAAGGATCGATATTTTCCGGAAAGGTTTGCTATGAACCTCCGGATGTATGCCAGATGCACCTACATGCCTCGAAGCTCTCGGAGGTTCTTCGGAGGGCCCATGTCGAGGATGGCTTTGGTATTCTCAGGATCGACATGAATGCCTTTCGCCGTGATAATGAAGCCCAAGAACTTTTTGCTAGAAACCCCTAAGAAGGATTAGAGGGGTTCATCTTGAGTTGATGCACCCGCATGAGATCGAAGACTGTCTTAAGGTCTTGTAGGTGATCTCTTTTGAGATGGCTTTTGACTGCGATGTCGTCAACATAGCATTCGACTATTTTGCGAAGATGTTGACAGAAAATTGTGCTCATAGCTCGTTGGTATGTCGCACCCGCGTTCTTCAAGCCGAAGGGCATCACTGTGTAGCAGAAAACGCCCTTTGGAGTCCTGAATGACGTATGTTTTGCGTCATTGGGAACATCTTGATATGGTTGTAGCCCGAATACCCATCCATGAAAGACATACGTTCGAAGCCACATGTGTTGTCGATCATTACGTCGGTGATGGGAAACGGAAATTCGTCCTTCGGGCAAGCGGAGTTAAGATCCCTGAAGTCGATGCAGACTCGAATCTTCCCATTCTTCTTGGTGACAGGGACAACGTTGGCCACCCAATCCGGGTGTTGTTCTTCACGAATGAAGTTGCTGGTCAAGAGTTTGTCCACCTCCTGATCGATGGCGTTCATGATGTTCGGACGAAAATGTCGATGTTGTTGTTTGATAGGCTTGGCATCGGGTAAGATGTTGAGCCTATGCATCACAATCTGAGGATCCAGTCCTGGCATGTCTTCGTAGCTCCAGGCAAAGACATCAATATATTCTTTAGCCAGTTGCATTAAAGAATCCCGGTTTTCTCTATTTAGGCTTTTGCTGATGAAGATGGGTTTGGAAGAAGATCCATCCCCAAGGTCGATCTGCTCGACTTCATCTTCGGTAGGGGATTCGCGTAGCTCAAAATGAGACTCCCATTGTTCTCCTAAGCGTTGTGCCCAAGGTTCTTCTTCGAAGAATTCTGGCGTTTGATCTTCGCCTTCATCTTCTTGAGGTTGAGCAGATGTCATGTTGGCTGACAGCACTCTCTTGAAGACTGAGCCGATACTGGTATCGAAATCCTAAGTTGATGCTTCAGACGAATGAGAATGTTCTACTTCTTCTGCCTCTGAATTCTCTGGAGTTGACGGCGGCGTGACATAGCCTATCCCCCGTCGAGTCCGATTATAGTAGTCCTGCGACTTTCCTTTAGGTGTTGGAAGCCGGAGAGGAAGGCGTCGACCCTTGTCGTAGTTCAGGCCTTTGTTGCTTTTTAGGTCATAACCCATCTTTTGGATGAGGTACTTTGCCTTGTCCGTGTACCGATAGACTTGTATTCTGCCGATATCTGGTTCTGGCTCGAGTGACGGAAGGTCTTGATGATGCTCAACTTTGCCGAAAATGATGGATTCTTCGTCTCGACTCCGCGGTGGGACTACAGAACAGACCCCTTGGAACGGGACTACTCTATTTACATGATGGACAGTCGTTATTTGTGTTTGCAACGACCGTAGAGCGTTATCTAATGTATACATGGCATTCCAATGTGGAAGACTAGAATAATTAAAAGATACTCTATTATTGATGAAATACGAGATTTTATCCCGCGGTATTACATTGTCCAGAGAGGGTGCATCAACATCAGTAGAGATATATTCCCCTAGCTCTTCATCTGTGAGTACTGGGATTGGATTGGGAGAGTCCACCACAGCTTTGATTTTGGGGTCCGAGAGGGTTATGTGGGCCTTCTCTGGCAGCTTGGATTGCGGCGGCTTGCCCTTAAGATGCACCTTCAGAGGTGCCTCCACTGTGCCTCCGGTGATTGGTGCCTTTCCTTGTAGTTTTACAACAAGGGGAGCCGATGTCTGAGGCGGCTTTCCCTAGAGGCGTATCTTCAAGGGAGCTTCAGGAGCAGTTGGTGCTTTCCCGGGTAGCTTGATGTTCATGGGAGACAACTTCTGAGGAGGTTTGTCTTTGAGTCGGATCTTCAAAAGAGCGTCGGGAGTCATCTCCGACTCCATATCCGGCTATGCTGCCATTTCTGCTTCATCGTCAGCATCATTGGCTTCCTCCTCGTCATGTGACTTGTACAAGAAGGAATCAGTGAAGTAGGCTTCAACCCCTCTGAAAGGGTCAATATCCGCAAACTCGGTCCGGATGACGTCGTTGGTGGATACGTACTTTATACATTGGTGGAGCGTGGATGGCACCACCATGTACTCATGCAGCCATGGACGACCCAATAGAAGGTTGTAGTTGACGTCGGCGTCCATGACATAACAAGTCACCTCGGTTCTGAGGTTACCGATATGGCACTTTAGTCGTATCTTGCCCAGTGGCTCGCTTTTGCTAGCGTTGAAGCCACTGATTGTTGTGTTGGATGGCGCCAGTCTGTACATTGGGATCCCCAGTGTTGAGAGCAGCGTCTTCAGAATGATGCTGAGGGAAGACCTCGGATCGATCTGAATCCGCTTTACCTTGACAGAACCGATATACCCTGTATAATACAGCGACCTGTTGTGTCGGTTGTGCTTGAGCAGCATGTCTTATTGGGTGGAGGTTATATTAGAGATAACCTCATCCGTATAATGACAGTGCGCACATGTAGTTGAAAGATCTTCAGGCTGCTTGACCTGACTGATGAAGGACTCAGCATCCTTCAGGGCTTCACAGAGAGCTTCGCGAGTGTCTGTGGAAAGACGAAGGAGCTCAAAAGAGAAAGGCGGGCAGGAGTACTGGCCAGTTGTGCCAGTATGTCGAAGTTGTGGGGCTTGGCTAGCCCTGAAGCATTCTCCTTTCCCAGAGGTCTGTTGAAATGAGCCTCTACATGCTTCTGCTTATTGGCTGCTGAGGGCTTAGACGGGCCCTCTTCCTGGGCAGCAGGGATGGTGCAAGGAGGCACCACCTCGACGGCAGCTTCGTCGGGTTGGGCGTTCTATTATGAACGCGTTTCTACAAGAAGAGCCTCTTCTGCGGAGGAAGAGACCATGCGGCAAGACTTGATCTTCCTGTCTTTGGTTTTGGAGGCAGAGCGTACCTCCGATTGAGTAACCTCGGAGACGAGATCAGGGTGAATCCGTAAGATCGCTCCCCGAGATGTGGTGAATGGGATAAGTCCACTCACTTTGTCACGAGTAGGTGGTAAGTTAACCACCTCCATTGTCGCCTTAGGGATGGGGACGACACCATCTTGTGTTGTCGTTGGCGGCAAGGTGCCGAACTGGAGCGACACCACGTTGGCTGAAACCGTCTTCTCTTCGTAGTCAACGGAGATAACATCCGTATTGATCATGCGCTGGATGTAGTTTTTGAGGACGTCACAGTCCTTGGTTGGATGTCCGACAAACCGATGGTAGTGACAGTACCTCGGATTGTCCACTTTTCTAACCTCGTCCGGACGCTTTGGGTCCGGCAACTTGATCTTGTCACCCTGCTTCAGTATCTCAAAGTGTTGCATGGTATCTTCATCATTGAAAGAATAAACCTCCTTTGGTCTTGGTGCAAGTGGAGGCTTCTGAGTAGGTGCTGATGCACCCTTTGAGGCATTGGCAGTCAATGCCTGTTTCCCCTTCGTCTCTCGTCCGAGGTTGTTGGCTGCAGGCCGCTTCCTCTTATCTTCAAATACGGGAAAACTGACTCCCAGAAGACGAGCATTGGCCGCCTTCTTTTCTGCGGCCTCGGCTTCGATGATCAAGGAACTCCAGTCGGGAGGAGGAGTAGAGTTGAGCCAGAGTTTGACTGCAGGCAGCATGTTCATGCTGCAGGAGGAGAGGAGCGCATGTTCTGGCATGCCCGAGGGCAGTCTGAAGCAGGCCTGTCGGAAGCGTTCGAAGAATACTCGAACTGTTTCCTTCTCCTTCTGGCGTATCTCTATGAGGGACGCCATTGTCATGTCCTTCCCGCCGTCGTAGGAACGGTCGAGGAAAAGGCGTGTCAAATCATCGAAGGAAGATATAGAATTGTCGGAGAGGCTGCAGTACCAGTCGTACGCCACTCCTTTCAGTGCGTCGACAAATATGCTGTTGAGTAGCACATCCTCCTTCGGGAGATGTCCCATCTGAGACTGGAAATACGTCAGATAGCGACGCGAAGAGAACTTCCCGTTGTATGGCGTCAGTATTTATGGTTTATATTTGGGCGGATAAACCACTTTATTCTATTCGAAGGAATAAGGTTGGGGGATGCCCATCTTTTGGCGCTCCTCTTATCTCATCTTGGACTCAAAGCGCTCGCGCAGGTCCCTGATCATCTCGACCACGTCTTCCATGGAGCTGAGAGTCGGGGAAGGTGGTACCACCTGGAGTTGAGCATTTGAGGGCTCCGACGTCCGGGGGGCTTCACGACGATCCGTATCCAAGGATACTCTTTGAGGGGGTACACTTGACTCTCCATTGGCCCCTGGGTCGGGACCGGAAGAAGGTGTCCTGGCCAAAGCTGACCGTATCTCAAATACTGCTTGAGTCAGTTTTTGTATGGAAGCAGAGAGGGTTTTGAGTCCTCCTTCCAGGGTATCCATGCGTTGGACGAGGTCCGCTGGTGGCGCATCCGAATCGGCGTCATCTCCAGTCATATAGACTGTCATGACACGGCTGGAGTCGGATGGCTCGGTTGAGGCTTCGCTTTCGGCCTCACTCTCCTGTAGAGGAGTTGTTGTTCCCGGAGCTTCGTCTTGGCTACCCCCGGCTATGTTCCTGAGGACTTCTTCGTCTTCGAGACTCGAATCCGTAGGGGCTAGACTACCCCCAGCTAAGTTTTGGAGGACGCCTTCGTCTTCGGGAGAAGTATCCGTAAGGGCCTGATTACCCCCGGTCATGTCTTGAAGGACTTCTTCATCTTCGAAAAGCAGGTCCACAGGGGCTAGACGACCCCCAGCTATGTCGGGGAGGCTGACTTCGCCCTGAGGATGAAGATCCACCCCAGCTGTGCTTTGGAGGACACCCTCATTTTTGGAAGGAGGATCAACAAGGGCTTGACTACCCCCAGCTTCCTCCAAGAGCTTCTTCCTCCTGCGAGTGCCTTCGAACACTCCGGAGGACGAGACGGTTGTCTTGGTTTTCCTCGGCCGGCTCTTGGACGAGGAATTGCCAGTCGCCTTTCGGACTGACGAGGAGTTGGAGATTACATTGCATGAAGCAACCTTTAGTTCTAGCTCCTCTTTTGTTGACACTTTCTTTCCGAGACGACGTCGGAGGGGTGTCGATGACTGCAGCCGCTGGAACACCGACTATCTTGATGGGACTGCTGAATTGCAACAGCAGTTGATAGTGACCACAGCACAAGTGTGCCCTGTGAGGGGCGCATCGTGCTTGTCAGTCGAGTCTCCTGATCAGCGCTTGTGAGTGATCACGTTACGCAGATCGTTGGAGGAGAGTGCTACCTTCCCACCCCCTTCAGGCGCAAGGCAAGGCCAAGCGCCGGGGTGGTCAGGTAAATGTTGCGCCCCCTGATCCAACACCAAACAGGTGTTCAGATCAGTAGTGGGGGAACAACATTTAAAGTGACTTGAATGAACCTCAGACGCACAACCCGAGGGGGCGCGGGGATTCAAGACCACTGGGTTTTCCTTACTCGACTTGGTTGCGAACGCAATAGATGCGTCCAAGTGAGATAAGGACTCTGAAGGTTGGCTCGTTTTTGGTGCAGAAGCACCTGAGTCAACCTTATACAGCTTATCATCAGCAGCGTGCATGATTGTGAGCGCATGCTTCTGGCTTGCTGCTGGCATAGTACATTTGGGACGCATGGCCCATGCTGCCTTGGACTTCTTCGTACCAGGCCGCTGGGGCGCGTAGTACTCAGAATCCAAATTCTCCTCTCCACTATAGCGAGTGAGTCTGTCAAAGACAGAGACCTTCTGTGGCACATCAGAGATGATGCGCGGGGCAATGGCTGCGCCCCTGCTCCGTCGACGCATCTTCCTCGCCTGAGAAGGAAATGGCTGGGGAATGTGGTCAGCCATACGTTTTCCCGAGAGATGCGCTGCACCGGTGGGTGCATCTTGGTTGCTGAGGACGTCAGCATGAATGGAAGGCTGGATCGACGCATCCCCTTCGGTGGTGGTGCCAGAGGCGTCGACCTTGCGCACCCAGACTCGGCGGGTCTTCTTCGGCTTTGGCAGCCGCTTCGAAGGACTCGTACTGCCTTCAGAGATGAACTCCTCATACGCCTGTTGATTGAGGCATACGACCAGCGTCTTGTGGGAGGAGCCCACCTTCATATCGTCGGATTGCGACACAGCTTTCTCGGTGGAGGAGAAAGAGATCCCCAGCATAGTCGCCAGCTTGTTTGCCATTAAAATCTTTTGATTGCAAATTTCAATACAAACAGAACAGTGTTACAATATAGGACTTAGACGTAGTCATAGGAGTACACTTTTGTTTATCTGGGTCCCGTATGCCGATGGAGCGAGTGGTAATGCGTTGACTCCATTGACGATCTGACGACGGTTATCATTTCTCTGAAGGTTTGGATTGCTCTGGGTGCTGGAGCTTGCTGAGAGGAGCAAGACATTGAGTTTCTGTATCTGTCTCTCTGGTTGTGCGATGTCTCTGTCTGTCTATGTATGTTCGTCTCTGTGACTTTACTTCTGTCTTTAGGGATCAGAGAAAAGTCTAAGGCGCATGGCTTTTGAGGCGCATGCAGAGATTTGGGCGCATGACTGCGGAGGCGCATACGAGATGGTTTGGGCGGCCACGTGGCTTGTAACCGCCGGAAGGGAGTAATGATGATGCTGACGTCGGCAACGCTTCATTTTCTGAAAAAGCTGTCAACTGCAGTCTTCGGGGGACGTCCTGCCAACTATGTCAGACTTCAGCATTTAATATTCTTTGACAGGTGATGGGTTGTCGAGTGGGCGCATCGATCGACGTTCCACTAGGCGCACGGGGCCGCTTGGGGGCACATGCTTGTGAAGCGCTTGGTGACCGGCGCATCTGCTTCATGGCGCATCTTCATTAATCTAGCTGTTGAGTTCTTCGGGGCTTTGATGGCTCTCCGACTTAGCTGAAATTCATTCATCATAGATACAAATTCATTGTACTGACTTTGTGAAGGTTTCCACTTGGCGCATGGGTTTGATTTGCCCTGGCCTATGAATAGCAACAGTTTGAGAGAGTTTTGTTGTCTCTCCCTTGACTTCTCGCCGAAGATGGATTCGACTGATCCTCCTCCTTGGCAAGATGTTGTACTGTGGACGATGGTTCTCCTTGTTCGAAGAAGCTTTGACGGTGAACTCCTTCAGAAGATAAGAGCCCCAGGCTGGTAGATGCGCATATGCATTGACGAGGAAGTGATTCACTCTGACGGGGTGGAGTGATACGCTGGAAGACAGGCACAGTATGTTGTAACTGCTGGAACACAGACTGTCTTGGTGGTGGAGCCCCTGTCTTGCGGCAGCAGCAGTTGATAGCGACCGTAGCACAAGTGTGCCCCGTGAGGGTCGTATTATGCTTGTTGGTCGGCTCTCCTGATCGGCGTTTGTGAATGGTCATATTACGCAAATCGTTAGAGGAGAGTGCCACCTTTACACCCCCATAAGGCGCATGGCAAGGCCAAGTGCCGGGGTGGTCAAATGAATGCTGCGCCCCTTGATCCAACACCAAACAGGCGCTCAGATCAGTAGTAGGGGTACAACACTTAAAGTGACTTGAACGAACCTTGGACGCACAAACCAGAAGAGGCGCGGGAGTTCAAGACAACAGGGTTTGCCTCGCTCGACTTAGTTACGAACGCAGTAGATGCGCCCAAGTGAGACAAGAACTTTGAAGGCCGGCTCGTTTCTGGTGCAGAAGCACCCGAGTTGACCTTATACAGCTTACCATCAGCAGCGCACATGATTGTGAGCGCATGCTTTTGGTTTGCCGTTGGCATAGCACGTTTGAGGCGCATGGCCCGTGCTGCCTTGGACTTCTTCGTACCAGCCCGTGGGGTGCATAGTACTCAGAGTCCAAATTATCCTCGCCATGACAGCGAGTGAAGAACTTGCAGCCAATCCAAAAGAAGAGAAGAACAACTGCAACTTTTTGTTGCTCGAATGGGCTCCCTGGATAACGGGCTCCCTGGATAACGGACTCCCTTTTCTTTATTTATTTTTGGTGCCCCTTTCAAAGGAGGCAAGAGGGCTCTATATATATAGTGGAATGAGACCTCTCTTCTTCTCCTTTCCGATGTGGGATTAAAAGCAAGATCCCTTCTTTTTTATGCTTCTACACTCCCTTGATTATACCATTCGTCGTTTCATTTATTTCAATTAAAAATTGGGTTCCTTGATTATTCTTCATAATCGTGCTCTTTGAAATTTTGGAGACAAAATATTCTAAGGTGGGTAAAATTGTAAACCCACATCCCTACTTTCAAAAGTTTTATTTTTTTTTATTTTAATAAATTTTGGTTAGAAAATAGATTTTATTTGTAACCACTATAGAATATATTTGGATGACAACAGAATTTTGTCAAACCATTTTTGATTTAGAATTTATAAAATATTGTTTAAATTATTTGCTAAATTTAATTATCAATTAAATTCGTTTTGTTATATTATAGTTAGCTTGATTCAGTCTTGGACTAACAAAGATATGTATTGTTTTGATTATAAATACAATATTTTTTAAGTCATTTGATAAACATATTATTCATTTAAATTATTATTGTATTTAGATTCGTTCAAATGCATTTTAAATATTTTAATAAGCTCTTGCATTATTTTTAAAAAATCATTATGGATTGATTTTGACTTGTTAAATCCAATATTTCTTTAAATCTTAGAAAGATTTGATCATCCTAGTCCTTAAATTGGAGGACAAATCATTCTCAGGTGGGTAGGTCGTAAGCCCACTTTCTGTTTTCTTACATTCTTCATTAACTTCATTTTAGTTTAATTGTTTTTTTTTTAATCGGGAAATAAATTTTATTTCTGTTTTAGATATTTTGGAAAAAAAAGGAGGAGAGATTTGCAAAATTTTAGAAGAGATTTTATTCCAAGATTGTTTGAATTACTATTTTACCAAGAGTTATATTAAATTCAGATTATTACTATATTATTTTAGAAGATATTGTATTTGTGATATATATATATATATATATATATATATATATATATATATATATATATATATATATATATATATATATATATTCAGAATATATTAATGTGTATACTTATATACATGTCATATGAATACAGGTGTATATGTGTATGTGTATGTGTATATATATATAGTGTATATGTGTAGGTATATAAAAATATAGGTGTATGTGTATTGGTATACATAAATATACATATAAATGTGTGTGTGTGTATATATATAATTATAGAGAAAAGGAATAAAACAAATGAAATAAATAAATAAATAACTAAACTAAAACAAAAACGAAGCCAGGCCGAACCCCACACAGCAGCAGTTACTAAAGCAACCCCAAACCCAGCTCGTCAGGCCATAGGCCCACAACAAGGGGCCCAATCCCTGATTACTCTCAGCCTAATCCCTGATTACTCTCAGCCTAATCCCTCCCTGATTACTCTCAGCCAAAAACCGACCCCGACCCTGTGTTACTCCCGTATATATGAGAAACCGAGAGAGAGGATGCGAAAAACATCAAACCCTAACACCGCCACCACCATCCTGCGCGCCCTGGAAGCCTTGACAGCGCACGCCACCGCCATGCGCCGCCGGCCGGCCAAGTCCGCACGGACAGCACGCACAAGCACAGAGCAAAGACAGCAGCACTGGCCACGCGGGGGCAATTTCGCAGCGACATTTCGTCGCGCACGATCAATGGTTTTACGATTTGTCTTTTTAGGTATGTACCTAACCTATACGACATTATTTTCCTTCAAATAGTTTTAATCGCCGCTTGCTAGGATTCCCAGAAAGTCGATCCAAATATCGACCAATATCTGTTCGAAAATAGGGTATGGGACAGTCCCAACACCCAAGTTGGAAGGCCAATTAATGGCAAACCATAGACAATCTATAAAATCTATCTAAACAGCCTCTTAGACAAACTAACCAGCATTCAAATCCTATTTTTAGATTATTTTTATAATCAGTAGATGCTAAAATAAATTGACTCGGAAATCAAGAAATACCTATGAAAATAGTTTTCAAAAATGTAGAAATCCCTCCGATACGACATGCGTCCCGCCAATCTGGACGACGTAGTCGTGAACCGAAAGCATCGAAAGGTGCGTATCGGCTTCGAGGACGTGTGGGCTTTGACAAAATTCAAATTGGTTGCGTGTGCACGACAAATTTGATGCGTATCCGTCGAAATTCACCGTATCGGCCTCTGTGCAAATTTTCCAATTACTTTATGCACGTTCATCAGATCGAGACAAAACTTACGCCAGTAGGACCGTATCATTTTTTTGGTCCTGTGTGCCATGTTTGGTCCAATTCTGAGACAGTTGATCAGATCGCCGTTTTGCGGGTCCCACGATCCGACTCAACGGGCGATTTTGTGCACGGTCCGCCGGAATCCAACTCTAGACATACGGTTGGGTTCATATCAAAAAATCGGACCTGTTGACATATTGTTTGACGACTTTAGAGACCATTGACTCTGGCACGCTTTTCGGTGCAAAGCGGGTCCAACGGCGGACCCAAAATTACCGTTTTGCCCCTGTGTCCAGAATTGGACTTAAGGACAGGCAATCCTAGCTAATTTGACTATTCTAAAAGCGTTGGTATTGTTTATTTCGGCATCTGGAGACTTCTGCATGTGTTTACTAATTGTGGCTCATTGAGTGGTATAGTATTATTGGTTTTACCAGCTAAGGACCTCAGGCAAGTACACTTTCTGGATTGCTTTCGATTCATAGTAGTTTTTTTTTTCATTTTATGCTTATACATGTGTCTTGCTGCTTGTTGACACGCTCGTCACATGGAGTAGTCGGGAGGAGAAATATCTTAGTAGACATGTGGACTTCCCAGAACTATCACATGAGTCTATTCTTGAATAATAGCAGCTGCACACGACACATACAGGGTGCCAGATTGTCACGACCCGAACCCACTGTGAGAGTACGAGTACGTAATAGCGTCCAGCCTACGTCGCAGTGTCGGCGATAGAATGCTGTCCTAGGTTACTATCTAATCAACAACTCACGCAATTATATAATGTACTTGTCAAATCTCAACTCCGAACGGAGGACAAGTATAGATATAATGAAATCTCAATCACAGTCTAAGAACGATAAGATAACACAAAAGTTTATAACTAAAGACTAAACAACAACAATTATAAACTACTAAATAATAATATCTCAACAAACTCAAATACAACTCATATCTCAAGTTATTACAATTCAAGTTCTAAAACATAAAAACTAAACCAGTCTACTAGCTAGTCTTCCGATCACTCCTGAGTGTCGGGGCCAAAGGTAGCTAATCCCTCGTCAGGTCCATAATGAGTAGGGCAAGTATCCTCAGGGAAATCATCTATAAAATTTCAACAGGTCCTGTCAGGACAGGAACGAGCACATCTCATCTAGAAAATCCAAGTAAATTACAGAGAACTATAAAGCAGTTATAGACAGTTGTATTGATGAACATGGCAATTTATATTCAGGTGATGGTATAGAGAGACATATAAGGTACAAGGAAAGTAAGTAACTAAACAAGAGAAGAAATCATGGCAATAATGACTGTAAAATAAATTTTAGCTGAACTAGAGTAACATGATGAGTCCAGACAGTACAATATAAGTCGAGTGTAATCCCAATGTGAGTCTAATACAAGATGAGTCGAATGTGATTCTAATCATTGTTCTAATAAGATGATTTGAATAAGGTGGTGCGAATAATGATTCACATGATGTTCTAACAATGATTCGAATAAATTCTCCAAGTGTGTTTTAAAATACTGAGATCGACATGTAAACGGCTAAGGGTAATACGGCACACCGCACACCTGGCCAAGTGTGGGATGGCTATCGTTCGAATATCATTCACAGAGGGGTGGTTCGAATAGTAGGAATGTTCACATGTCTAATCAGTATTTCCTCGCCCATTCTAATACAAGTGAATCCATGATCCGACACATCAATCGAATACAAGTCCAACCAGCACATGAAGATGCGAATAGGTGGTTCGAATAGTTCGAATGGTGATTCAAATAATAGAGACAAGACGAGTAAAGTATGTGTGTCGTATACATGAATTCAGAAATAACAATACGTTGTAACAGAGAATCACATACAACTAACTAGAACTGAAGTACAGTAATTGATAAGTAAATGAAAGAATTATCAGAGAATGTACTCGCCTGATACTCTAAAAAGAGTAGTGTAATAACAGACGTCTGCACCGGAGTCACAATGTCCTAAATAGAGCAGTACAAGTTATAATATGTTTAAAATAAGATAAATAAAGTTTATGATGCAATCTACAGGATTTCTAGGCCAATCTAGGTCAAAGTCAACTCTAAGTCAACCCTGGTCAACTGTCTAGGTCAAACTAGGTCCAAGTTAAACTTGGTCAACTCTGGGTCAACTGTCTATCTAGGGTTTTGGTCAACTTCAATTTGCTAGGTTAAAGTCTTGGCAACTATGTACTAGCTAAATACTCTATATTAGGCTAACTCTTATTTCTAACTATATGCCAAATATATATACATATTAGGTATCACATAGTACACACATATATGTAATGTATAACATCATCCTTATCCCATACTATGCTACCCTCAACTCTCATATACCATAACTTGTATAGGTACATACAAATTATGATAACATGGATTTTATTCTTACAAACCTTTCTCCACCCCCACCAATATCAATTCCATACAGACTACCCAGGACAGAGATGTAGGATAGCTTGAATCTGGGATTAAATGGCATAAGGAGAGCATAACCTTACTGACTTCCTCTTACAGCAGTACATTACTAAACTGTAGAGTGAACCAAATGTAGGAAGCAAGTGCAGGGCTCCAAGGCTGAACCTCATGTGGCAGGTATAAGATTAAAAAAAAGGGTTTGGCAATATGAACTGATTCATAGATAAGTATCTGAACAAGAAGAATCAATTGCAGGTACATTCAGTTGCTCAAGGACTGGACTTATACAGTGAAGAGCAATTAAGATGGTCATATGCTATAGTAATGTAGGACATGGGTATCAATGGGTACAGAACAATATGGCAATTCGGAACAGACATGTGGGCATGGACTGAAGTCATGAAAGGCTTGAACATCTAAATTACAAAGTAGGGATAAATCAAATGGAATGGAAATTGGATACATACCTTAGAGTTAGGGCAGATCGAAAGAAAATTAATAGACCAAGGGATTGAGCAATTGGATAGTGAACTAAATATCAGAGAAGAACTTTACATGTTGCAGGGATTGATACTACAAATAGGTTGGGGACTGATCATGTGATAACTAAACCAATTTAGATGCAGGGGATTGAATAATAGAGGTAACTGGACACATCAAAAGATGGGGACTGCACATTAGGGACTAACTGAACATAATTGGAATGAAGGGTAGGCTAATACTTAACTGGTACCATCTTCTCATCCCATCTCAAACCAAGTGGCCAAATGGCCCAACCAAGCCCAAACACAATTTGAATCCCAATTCCCAACACCATACATAAGCCCCACATCCCAATACGAACACAACAAGTGAAACCAATCATCACAAGAAAATGGAAAGGGGGTGGTTAAGTGTGTGATGAGTGAATGAATGTGGTAGCAGTAAAGGGAATTCAAAGATTTCATGTGTGTGGGAGTGACAGTTCAAATTAATGTGTAAAGTGTATGAGTGTCTAATAAAGTGTCTAACACATATGCACATGAATATACATGTAATTTGAACATGAAATTTCAGTGAAGAATCTCAGGAAATTGACAGTTCAATATCAGTGAACACATTGAACAGTCCATCCAAAATCTATTAATCCCATTTTCGAAAACCATATTCTCAAGTGAAATCCTATTCTAACATGAAAACCCAACCTAGCAACAACTATTACACATGTAAATAGATTAAACATGTCAATTGACTTCAAAATCAGTTTTAGACTGGAAATCCAAATCAGGTTTTCAAAACAGGCATGTATCAGTCCACCCCATATTCAAAATTCCATATTTTGATAACAAAACCTAATCTAAGATGAAAATCTAACCTAGAAGTAGTTAATACATATATGTAAGAGTTTAATATGGCAAAACAACATCAAAACTCAGTTAAAACAAGGAATCAAATATGAGAATTCAAAAACTGTGCACAGTGCATGTGTTGACAGGTCTCAATCCCATTCGAACCCAATTCGAAACAAGATGGCAGGTGGACAGTGGCTTGAACAAGTCACACGAGTTCCCAAGAGTCCCCTCGTGTCCAAAAATCAGGACACAGGTGTCCAAAATGAAGAAAACCAAGGTATCAGAAAATAACAGTGTCAGCAGCCTCGTACATAAGTGCAGTGCGAGCTAGGACACGACACACGACACCATAGGGCTCGTGCTCGTGTCCTAGGGTGCACCAAGGATAGGGCTAGGGTTCCATCACCCTGCACCGTGTTGGCGTGTCGCCGTGTCGAAGTTAAACGCGCGTATCAGTGCGCATTTTCAACCGTGTGACGTGTAGTGTCAATTCGATATGGGTGGGATTTCTCCCAATCCGCTCGATAAAATGGCCTAAAATTTTATCTGTGTCGTGTCAGTCATGTGTCCTAGGTGTCACCTAAATTTCGTGTCAAGACGTGCAGTGTCGTGTCTGCTACAGTGCCCGAGCAGCAGGGCACTAAGCGCAGCCTGCTGCGTGCGTGTTCGTGTCCTCGTTCTGACACGACACGACACAAAAACCAACTCAGTCTTCATGAAACCTAAAGTACACATATAGATCTACAATTTCATATAATTAGTTTTACAAAAATAGAAAATAAAATCCTTAGAGGCATTTCGTCGAACACCGATGTACATACGTTGATACGTGTCCGATACGGACACCAAACGGACACAAAATCCATCCAAATTCTAGGGACAGCTAGGGGACTTCTAGATCTAGCCCTAAATACAAAGAAAATGGAATTAAAATACAATTTAAGGGGTTTTACCTATAGATACAAATAGCAAGAAAAAGCCCCAAAATGAAGTGTTCCTCCTTGCTAGCTCGGATCCCCAAATTGCTCAAAATTTGGGATTACTCTCCATAAACAGGAAATAGAAGGGTATTAGGCTCTTTTGCAAGAAACCAGAGTTAAAAAGGATTTAAAATGAGAAATCTATGGATTGGGGAAGAATGGACAAACCTTTCCTTTCCTATGTGTTAAAATGATATAAAAGTGGCAAGAACTAATGAATAAGTGTTTATATAGGGTGGAGATCCCTATGTGGTTGGTCACTTAGGGTTTGGTTAGGGTTAGGGCTTCTAGTTATGGGCCATGGGCTTAAGTCATAAGTCATTTAATGAAAATCACAAATTATTGTATTAAACCATAAGTCATTTCACTTAAACTTGATTTTTTATTTAAAAAATAAATCCTAAGTGACTAGAATGGGCTAACTTTAGTTAGACTAGGGTTACCATAGCTAGGGTTAGCTTCTAAGCTAGTCTACAAGGTCTCAACTAGTCAAAGTCAAAATCACAAGCCATGACCTAAAAAAATAGTTTTAAATTGATCAAAAATCACCAAAAATCATAATGTGATATAAATAAAAATAAATTATAATTATAATTACAAAATTTCAAAATTATCCTCATTTCAGAAACTGGGTGTTACAAGTTTACCTCCCTTAGAAAAATTTCGTCCTCGAAATTAAGATGATCACACCCTTCCTAGGTCAAACCCCCAATCAATCAAAGTCGATAGATAATATACAATATACTCCTACTGGTCGTGATTCTACAGTCTCGAACAGGGTAGCTACACTATCTAGCAATCACAAGCAATATCCCGGCAGGTACTTATAGAAATCACACATGAAAGTGGAGAAGAAGAACAGAAAGACGAACCTTCTAACCCATCACCTGCAGCGTCGGTCTCCTCGACTGCCATCGCAAAAGCTCCATCCCTCTGGGCATGGTGCTGCGCTACAGGTGGCCTAACTCCCTCTCTCTGACCCGGTGCTCCGTCATATACGGGTGCAGTAGGGCAATCCCTGACCTGATTGTAGGTCCTAAAAATCAAGTTGCACCCATCAAATAAGTCATGAAAATCAAATTATGCATCCTTCAAGTGAAGTGCGCAGAAGACAGATTGTGCAATAATTCGATTACGTAGGCTGAACTGCGCACTCATCCAAGTGCGCAAGCTGACGTGGCCTCGTCATCATTACTGACAGAGAATCAGATCTTCTGACAACTGACAGCACGAAGAACGAGGAAACTGTTCGTTTATCGTGCAGCAGAGCGCTCGAGGATATCTGTACATGTAGCACAATCTGCCAGACTCTCTGCAGCGCAGTCCATCCCAGCGCGGTCCATCCCAGCGTAATCCGAAGCCAGCATAATTCAGGTGGCGCACTCCATCAAGACAACTGACAATGTACACATGGCCTTCATGCCATCAATTACTCGCCATGTGGCAACCGTCTGTACACGATCAAGCATATTTCAATCAAACAATGCCATGCGTCACATACAGATGGTCCACGATCGAGTAACTGCCTGAGCAATCCAAAGTGTGCGCAATCCAACCTGCACAAGTCAGAATAACTAAAAGTTAGTTATTTCTTGAACTCTATAAATAGAGTTTCAAGCCTTCATTGACACATATACATAGATATCAGAAATCATCACCAGAGATTAGGAGTTCTTGCCAAAGTGCTGCTGCAATTTTCAGAGGCTACCGTCTTCAAAGTTCACATCGTCCAAGGGATAAAGCGATCGTCTTCAGATCGGATTCCTATAGTTATACTTTCCCAGAATTTTTGTAATCTTCTTACAAAGTTTGTTGAAATAAAGATCAACTTTTGTTTTTGTAAACAAAATAGCGACTCTGCTGGGGACGACTTTCTCCTCTGACGAGGAAGTGACAACTCAATGTGACGTTGCGTCTATCAGAAAGACGCAGAAGACGCTGGTTGTAAAGGTCAACCAGACAGCCTACGAGGCGATGATCAACTTCAGGACCACCCCTCGCACTGTAACAACTTCTGCCATGAGCAAAGTTTACCCAGTATGGGTCCCCAAGACTGTTGCACAGTCCACTGCTTCTGCTGTTCAGCCTGCTGTGCAGTCTAATGCCTCTGTTCCCAAGACTGTTGTTTCTGCTGCGCAGTCTGTTGTTACTGTCCATGCGCAGTATGATGCTCCCTTTGATAGTGCACAACCTACTTCCTATGCTACTTTGTCAAAGTGCAAGACTCCTATTCCTCTGGCGTAATTGGCTGCAACTCTGCCTGCGCAATCCACCACTCCAGCAATCAGAGTACAACACAAACACTCTGGCAGCAAGACTCCTGCTACGCAAGTTGCTGAGACTATGGCCAGAAGAGCTTCTGCCATAGTTACTCATGCGCAAGTTGCCAGTGCGCCAACAACTACTCCAATCCATGCGCAAACTGCGCGAGCGCAGTCTAAGAGAGACAGCCCTTTGGCTAATCTCTTCTCTTCCCACAGCAAGGGAAAAAGCTCTGCTTCTCCTCTCAAGCACCCTGTTGCGCCTGCGCAATCCACTGGGGTAGTCTTTTGTCTATTCCTCATCCTCCCCAGAACAAAGAAAAAGGCCCGTTGGTCTTTTCTCAAACTTCCTTGTCCCACGACTTGGAAGACAACAGAAGGAAACGCTCTTTAGCTAACCCTTCTTCACAAAACAAAGGAAAATGCCCTTTGGTCTTCTCTCAATCTTCCTCGGTTTTTACCGTAGAAGATCAATCTGAACGTGCTCCGGCACCAGTCAGTACAAGAACTCTCTCTCTCACAAGGATTCTTCTTCCCTCCTTGCCAAAGGGAAGTGTACTGATCAGAGAGGTATTATGCCTACTACGGTAGCAGAATTCCAAGATCTCCCTACTCTCAAGATATCCCGCTCCAAACAGGGAAAATTGCTGGTGTCTCAGACAAAAACTCCTGGGGGTGAGTTTGCTGATCTAAGAACTTATCTCAATAGACCAACTTCGGTGAAATGCAAACAGCCAATGCCGAAGACCAACCAGCATCAGAAGCAAACTTCCAGGATCAAAAATCCGGACACCTATGCCAATGAAATGAGTACTTCCCTGTACACTCAAGGGATAAAACATTTGAAGAACCGAAACCATGTTCCGAATATTGTCAAAGAACACATCCCTCGAACTTCTTCTCGTCCCGTTGCTGTTTTCGATCTCCGAGAACACCTCAAACAAAAACGGGACAACATCTCAACATCTCCAGTGCAACCACTTGGACACCATTGTAATCACAAAGTGGTCATCAAGTGTTGTTGTCAGACAACAAGACGATCTGTCTTTGATCGTCTGAACTTTACAAACTCTGAACCTATGTCAGAAGATGAAGATAAAGTTTTGTACGCTTCTGTCAACATGACTTCCAGAGACACTGGGGGTAGGAAGTGCTCTAAGCACGGCAAGCCTCGCAAGCCAAGCCAGCGGTATTTGGATCTACTCCAAGAATCTTCTGATGGAGTATTCCAACATACCCGATCCCGAAGCCGAGACACAATCGGTCAAAGGAATCTTCAAGATCCTTCCGGTCATCTTCCTCTTTCTCACTCAGGAGATGATTCTTTCTCCGACTATGATGCATACAGTAAAAGTTCAAAACAGACAGTGTCCTCCACTGTACCTAGAGAAGTGACAGCTTATGTTGTCACTGAAGACCCAGATGCTTCTATTTCAGCTAGTCAAGAACAGCGAATAGCTGCGCTAGAAGATAAGTTGAAGACCATGGCCGAAATGGTTACAAGTATGCATTCTATCATAGTGGCCCAACATATAGTACCACCGACCGTATCTCCTACAAATCCTGAAATCATAGCATCGTCGGTGCCTATCAATGCAGGGCTGGGGGTAGCATCTCATCAAGTACCTCCTGTACAGGTCCAACCTACACCCAGTCAGTCAGGTGCTGGGGGTAGTACTTACCACGCTGTTCCTTCCCCTAACACTATGATTCAGCCTGCTCCTTCTACATCAGTGGAAGATGCCAATGAGAGCTCACCTCCTCTGAGCCGCTTGTTATCGACCTCCGTCGTAACAAGGCCAATCCTCCTTCACGTTCTTCTTCTCCCCCTCTTGTAATCAATCTGACCAGGCCTGCTAAGGCTAAAGGTCCTGCTGTAAATACTGATGTACAAATTAATGAAAAAGCATCTACTTTCCAGTATACTGATGTCATTTATCATGCTAAGTGCTATTTAGATATGTTATATAGCTATCAGTCATTTACAATAGGAGTTGTGCAATCTCTTCAAACAGAAGTCTCACTTGAACATCCAAATGATTCATATCGTATTGTTCCTGCTCGAAAGAAAGGAGAGAGTCCAATACTTTTTAGTAAAGGACCGGAACAACAATTCAGCTATACGGATGATAGCAAAAGTAACGATACGGGACATCTTCAACTCCGTCGTTATAGTCAACAATCAAAAGACATCATCCGAAAGATGGGTTATGACTTCAAGAATGGCCTCAACTACGGTAAAGGAAGAAGAACTCCTATCCGTACGACTGTTTCGAAAGAAAAGTCAGAAATGTATTACAGCAGGACCAAAGAAGTCTCGGATATGCTTCTCCTCTGGTATTATCCATAGCAGGCTCTGAATCCGATAGTGAAGAGCGCTCTAACTCTTCTGATTCCAGATCATGGAATTCTGACACCAGCATCGGTCATGTTCATCGGCTGACTGTATCTTCTAACATGGTCTCCGTCGAACTTCCAGAAGGCTATGACGAGGATATTGAAGAAAATCCCGAAACAGATCCTTGGGCTCAACGAATGGATATCCAATGGGAACTCCGATTCGAACAAAGGGAACCTCCTACCGAAGATCAATTGGTTTAAATTGATGTAGGAGAGAGCGGGTCACCTCGTCCAACATTCATCAGCAAGAACCTTCCAGAGGTAGATAAGCAGGAATTAATTCTTCTTATTCAACAATATATTGACGTCTTTGCCTGGAGTTATGAAGACATGCCAGGATAGATCCCAAAGTTGCTACTCACAAATTGAACATTCTGCCAAATGCAAAACTGGTCAAACAACAACAACGGCGCTTCAAGCCAGAAATGATGGATGCAATCGATGATGAAGTCAAGAAGCTCATCGCTTGTGGCTTTATTTGAGAAGAGCAACATCCTGATTGGGTAGCCAATGTCGTCCCAGTTCTAAAGAAAACTGACAAAGTTCGAGTCTGCATCGACTTTCGGGATCTTAATGAAGCATGTCCAAAAGATAAATTTTCTCTCCCTATCACGGACGTTCTGATCGACAACACCTGTGGGTTCGAAAGAATATCTTTCATGGACGGATTCTCCAGATACAATCAGATTCGGATGAATCCTGAAGATGAAAAACATACTTCTTTCCGCACTCCTCGCGGAGTCTACTGCTATACTGTAATGCCATTTGGTCTCAAGAATGCTGGTGCAACATACCAACGAGCCATGAGTACCATCTTTTGAGATCATCTGCGCAAGACTGTCGAATGCTACGTCGACGATATTGCTGTCAAAAGTCGTCTAAAAGAAGATCACATCCAAGACTTGAGAACTATCTTCAACCTCATGCACCAACATCAACTCAAAATAAATCCCACCAAGTCATTCTTGGGTGTCTCTAGTGGCAAATTTTTCGGCTTCGTCATTACCTCTAAGGGTATACACGTGGATCCCGAGAAGATCAAAGCCATTTAAGAGATGCGTCCTCCATGCAACCTAAAAGAGCTACGAAGATTCCAAGGTCGACTTGCGTACATCAGGAGGTTCATTTCGAATCTGTCTGGACGTTGCAAGCCATTTATGCAACTAATGAAGAAGGGTGTATCTTTCGTTTGGACTGAAGAATATCAACGAGCATTTGATGACATAAAGCAGTATCTCATGAATCCACCAGTCTTAGTGCCACCAATCTCTGGCATACCAATCTTAATGTATGTCCGTACTATGGATCATTCATTGGGTGCTTTACTTGCCCAAAAGAACAAAGAAGGCCACGAACAAGCTATCTACTATCTCAGTCGTACTATGATTGGTGCTGAACACCGTTATAGTCCGGTCAAAAAAGAATACCTAGCTCTTATGTTTGCTGTTCAAAAGACTCGACATTACATCATTGGCCAAACTATTCATGTTATATCCCGAGTTAATCCTCTTCGGGTACTGATGAAGAAGCCTAGTACACTCAATTCTCGGCTGGCTACATGGGCCATTCTGCTAGCCCAATATGACATGGTATATGTTCCTCAAAAGTCTGTCAAAGGTCAAGTACTGACGAATTTCTTAGCAGCTCATCCTTTTCCAAAGACATCCAAACTCTATGATGAAATTTCAGACGAGACTTTGGAATCTAATACAATCTCCAAAGAATTTCCTACTTGGCATCTATTCTTTGATGGTGCATCCAGGATTGGACCCAATGGTGCCATTGTAGTAGGAGTCGGAGTTGTCCTTGTCTCTCCAGACGGGTCAACTATCCAAAGAGCTTACTCCCTAGATGAGCCTTGCTCCAACAACGTGGCAGAATACAATGCTCTATTTATTGGCCTTCAGCTAGCTAAACAACTAGACGTCGAGTATCTTGAAGTCTATGGTGACTCCAAACTAGTTGTTAATCAGGTTAGAGAGACCTATGAAGTTCGCCATCAAAATCTAGTGCCTTACTTTGAAGCGGCAATCAACATGGCTACATCATTCAAAGCCTTCTTCATCGAATATGTATGCCGAGCTTGCAATACTGAAGCCGACGCTTTGGCCAATCTTGCAGCTGTCTTAGCCATCCCTATCAAAAGACAGCAAGTGGTGGTCATCTCTAATCGGGAATTGTTCTACGTCGAAAACAATCGTAATATTGAGTTCAGTAATCTTACTGAAGCCAATGTTATCAGTGAAGATTGGAGAGATCCTTTTATCGACTTCGTAGTTCATGACATACTTCCTGAAGATTCAAGGAAGCTACGAGTATTCGTCGGCGGTCTTTACGATTCTACTACAATCAGATCACCAAGACTCTCTATCGGCGAACTTATGACGGCTTACCCTTGCGCTGTCTTGCTGGTGATGAAGCGAAGCAAGTATTGCGTGAAGCTCACGACGGTGTCTGCGGAGCACATCAACCCGGTCCTAAACTGTAGGATCGCATCCAATACATGGGTTACTACTGGCCCTCTATGGTATCTGATGCCATCGAATATGTAAAGAAATATCAAGCTTGTCAAATCCATGCAGATTTTATTCATCAACCATCAGAATTCCTTCATCCGACTGCTGCTTCCCGGCCTTTTAAAGCTTGGGGCATAGACATCATCGGTCCCATCAATCCTTCTTCTTCTAGAGGACATCGATTCATACTGGCAATAATCGACTACTTCTCCAAATGGGCCGAAGCTATACCATTGGCTGAAGTCAAGACCAGCAGCGTCATTAATTGTCAAACACCATATCATCTATCGATTTGGTGTACCTCGAAAAATCATCTACGACAATGGACCTCAATTCATCAGCCAAAAGTTCACAAGGTTCTGTGACGATCACCGGATTAACAATGTCGCTTCGACAGCCTACAATCCTACTGCTAATGGCTTAGCTGAAGCTTTTAACAAGACTATCATCAAGCTCCTTAAGAAGTTTGTATCTACTAACAAACGAAACTGGAGTAAAAAGCTTGGAGAATGTCTTTGGGCCTACCGTACTACGGTCCACAACCCTACAGGCTGTACACCCTTCTCTTTGGTGTACGGCTGTGAAGCAGTTCTACCTCTGGAACTCCAAATTCCGTCTTTGAGGATTGCCATCGCCAACGAACTCACGACAGAGAACAACGATCTTCTCCGACTTCAAGAAATAGAAGCGCTCGATGAGAAACGGTTATTGGCTCAACAACATATTAAGTTATACCAAGCCCGCATCTCAAAGACATTCAACCGCAAGGTTAAGGTCAGAGCCTTTCAGAAAGGAGAGCTTGTTTTAATAGTCAGACGTCCTAGGACTATGATTCACTCGAGCAAGGGCAAATTCGATACAAAATGGGAAGGGCCATATATCGTGAGCAAAGTCTTCTCAAATGGAGCCTATCAACTTACAGAGCTAGACGGTCGAGTTGCAATGATGTCTATCAATGGCAAGTTCCTCAAAAAGTATTATGTATAAATGTAACAGACATTGCTTGTAATCATCAGACAAGTTCATAAATAAAATTTAGTTTTATTTCATCTTGAATGATAGTACATAATATCAAGAAAGGTCACTATCATCCTTCTCAAAATTGGGACGCGGGCCACTGCCGTCCTTATTGAAAACCTGGTCAGCAAAAGAGTCGAGAACATTCTTACTGGAACCCACCAGGAACTTGCAAGCAGCCATCCTCATGGCTTCTTCTTCTTCAGTCTTCCCTGGTTCAAGATGGAAGTCCAAGATGTCCTTTGGCGGTTTGGGGGCAGACGAACCTTTACCCGCTGCTATCTGCTTTGGTTGAGCCGGTACGACTGGATGTTCCCCATTACCTACTTTAACCTTCGGGGAGATTTCAGCCTTCTTGGATGCATCTCCAGACGACATCTTTATGTTGAAAAGTGAAAGTGATCATTCTATCTAATTTTTATCCTATTTATAGGCAGAGGTTCTTAAAACAATGAAGCGACACATCCATTCGACGGTTTACTCGTTCATCTCATCCATTCGACGGTTTACCCGTTCATCTCATCCATCCGACGGTTCGCCCGTTCATCATCCGACGGTTAACTCGTTCATTATATTTATCTGACGGTTTACCCGTTCATCACATTTATCTGACGGTTCATCCGTTCATCACATTCATTTGATGGTTCATCAGTTCATTTAATTCATTTGACGGTCCATCCGTTCATCCCGACGATTCATTTCGTTCATTTATTTTGTTCACACATTTTGACGAATCATCCATTTCGTTCATATCAGCAACTTATTATCTTTGATTAAGTTGTCTATTGAAATAATGATATTCGATAAATTATATTTGCCACGTCCATATTATCTCTGAGCAGATATAATTGAATATGATTATTTTCCAAAATCAAGAAATATATCATGTCTTGTACCTCTGAATATATTTTCTATCGCTATTATTTATATCTGAATAAGATATACAACAAATAAAAGAGCTACCAAGAAAATGTCTTTTATTGATCAAAAAAATTGAAAGACATTACAACAAGACATATCACAAAAAGACTGAAAATACAAAAGTCTTTCTTATTCTGCCGGTGGAGTCATTAAGTTGGTCATCTGCTGCTTCAAAGATTGCAGCCGCTCCTCACGAGATTCCATCACCCGCTTCCTAGCTTCCTCCATCCCAGACTTGTCGTCGAAAGATGGCATGGCCACTATTCTGCAAGAAATTTCTCTTTGGTGAGTTACGACGTACTCATCCCTTTCCAGAGTCAGAGCATTCAGCTGTTGAACTGCAGGCTGGTGTTGTGCAGCCTCATCCTCCAGAGCAAGCTGGACAAGTCTCAGCTCTTCTTTAAGACGGGCAGACTCTGATTGCAGCTCAGCAACCTTCCTCTCCTTCTCATCAGCAACAGATGCCACTGTTTCCACTTGGGCATTATACTCGGCAGACTTGTTAGTAAAAGAATCCAAGAGAATTTGGAAATTAACTTTCTCAACCGCAGCCTCTTGAGACATCTTTTCAAATTCAGCTTGCACTAAAGGACTCCACCCTTATTCAGCTCTTTGTAAATTTTGACCGATGCCTCTAGCTCATCTAGTACATGTTCGAGAAAAACAGCTTGAGCTTCGTCGCCTTGATGACGGATGGCATTGATCAAGTAGGGGGTTGGATCTCTGACGGTGGAGAAACCAGCTTCTTCTTTTTCTATCACCCTATCTACTAAGGGTTTCAAAGACTTAAAGAAGAGATTGCTGAAAGAGCTGATGATAAAATGGTTGGTAGCCAGAGCACCCGGGGTAGCAGCTACTCCCATAGATGAAGAAGCAGCATCAAGTGTCTGTGAAGACAGACGTCCAGTTTCTTATCTTTGAGTAGACGGCTCTTTAGCCAGAGGAGCCATTGTAGAGCTAGTTGCTCCTCCCAGATGCTCTTCTGCAAAATTAAATGAACCTTATCATTGATTGTTGTTGTCATTAGCAACTAATTGAAAAGGATCAAAAGATTAAAGGCAATCTTACCATGACTTGCCCCAGCAACAAACCTTTCGTATGTTGGTACAGATTCTAGTCTAGCAGAGGTAGCCTCAGACATTACTGTCTGGCTACTTTCGGCCTCAGAACCACCCGAGAAATATCGGCTACCGCTAGCGATTGCTGTTACTGGCACTATGTTTGTACACACGAAAGGAACCAAGGAAGATTCAAGTTCTGCATGGATAAAAATATAAATGTCAGCTATTTGAATCCATGAAAAGAAGGTAGATAAAATTATTTAATACCTTTTGGATTAGCAGAAGTAGTTTCAGCAGGTGCTACTTCTACATCCGTATTCCTTTTCGGAAACACGTACACCTCCGCATCCGCTTCAGGATGTAGCATGTCATCTATGGCTTCGGAAGACATGTGGATATCAGTGCCCTCTTCGGGATTTAATGTGTCATCAACTTCTTCCGTTGATGTATCTTCATTGCTTATGCTATCCTCTGGAGCTTCCTTGCTGGCAGTTGCGGCAGCGGCTTGATCGACATCGTCTTGCAGACCGAAGTCGCAATCATTTAAAGCTTCAATCATTAGACAATCTTTTTCTTCACGGAGCCCTCCTGGTGTAGCGGGAATCTGGGTAGTTCTCACCGCAAGAGAAGGAGATCGCAAAATTTCATCATCATTTTGCCTAGTTTCATCTCTCAGCTCAGCTTCAGCCCCTAGCTCAGCTTCATCTCTTTGTTCAACCTCATCCCTTGGCTCTGGGGAAGGAGTCTTCTACCTAGGCTCGGAGGCAAGTGTAGGGGATGACATGGTTATTCCAGCTACAGCACTGGCTACTACCAAAGATAAGATTTTCCTCGGAGGGGTGATCACCCTTTTTCTTCTTCTAGAGGCCAATTTCTTTCTATGAAGAGGTCTTTCGGGACTCTCCACATCTACCACATCGACCTGCCTTTGAAGAGAGATCGGTGTGGTCGCTTCTTCTTGGTTCGACTCGGCCAGTTGCCGAGACTGTGACCTGGTGGTGACCTTCTCTGATTGGTCTAAGATAAGTTTCTTCTTGCAACCGGAGAAGAAGGTTCATTAATCCTTCTTTTTCTCTCCTTGGTTGGAGATTTGACCACTTTCAAAGAAGCCCGCAGTGGTTCATTAACCTCCTCAGGGAAGTTAGCCTCCCTTGAGGCTTCCAAGGGATCATCCACTGGCTCATGTTGCTCATCATCTCCTGGAGCTAGCATAGCAGTTGCTCTTTTCTTCAAACGCGTCGCCGTCGCGAAGCTATCTACAAGATTGAAGTTCTCGACGAATGTATTTGCAGCTGTGTAAAAAAGTGAATATGTATATAACATTCGGGGGCCTTGATCATTCTTGGTCGGCATCGAGAACACTGTCCTTGTGTCTCGAGCGTTGTAATAGGCCCATGCTCTGGCACCATCAATCAGATACCCCTGTAGCACCTAGTTTTCCAAATGAGGGTAATTTTGAAATTTCGTGTTTATAATTATTTTAATAATGATATTTAATTTATGATATGATTTTTGGTGATTTTAAATTATTTTAAAATTATTTAAATCAGTGACTTCTGATTTTGACGTTTTGCTAATGAAACCCTAGAGACTGTTTGACCTAGAGCCTAACCATGTGATTATGATATTTTAATATCATTTTTGGCCTAAGAATATTTTTGTATTTGACCTCTTTGAATTATTTTGATATTATTTTATTATTTATGATATTGTTTTGGGGTTATTTGAGTCGGGTTCGAATTTCAACTCAATCCGACTTGAAACGGGGACCCGGGGGTAGTTTGACTCTAGTGGGACCCACACACTAGTTAGGCATGGCCCACATGATATTAATTTTAGTCCACATGATAGAAATATTTTAGTTAGAGGTTAGACTAATTATTATGGATAAGGTTAGTGTGATTAGAGACTTTAGAATGACTAATTTAGCCCCAACCAATTAGCCCTTTCCTAATACTCATAGAATAGGTTAGTAGGGGCTTTTGGACTTTTCCTAATAGGACAAAACCACCTTTATGGCCAGCCACAATAAGGATAGGGTTGAGCCTCCCATTTGTCATTATCCATCTATTTCTCTCTCTCTTGTTCTTCTCCAAATTCCTAGAGAGCAATCCCTAGCAATTTCTCCACCAAATCCTTCCATTTCACCACCAAATCTTCTTCCTTCCTTCTCCATTCTAGCCAAGGATGAAGCTACCCAAGTTTGGGAGGATTCGGAGCTCGTTCGTGTCCTTTTGGAATCTCTACGTGTCGGTATCGCTCCGGGAAAGCTTTTCTTCGATTCGATCTACCGGGAGGTATAAATCCCTTCTCCTTTTCATTTTCTCATGCATATAGGTCTATTTTGAACCTATAGAAATGACCCCCATGGTTGTATCTCCATTTGTGTCCATTTCGTGTCCATTTGGAGGTCATAGGAGTGTCCTTTGTGTTGTGGATGTGTTCATGTTACATATATAGATTTATATATATATATATATTGTAATGAGAGTGTATCTATATTTATATATGTAATAAATGGTTCATGATGATTATATAATCAAGTTTGTGAGTGTGGTTCCTCATATTATTATTGCTATTATTGTTGTGGATAATTAGGATATATATTGTGTATTCTTTTGGCTCAAACTATCAAAATTCGTCATGATTTTTATCCACGTTTTTAATTTCAGCCCTAACTTAAAAATATCATAACTTCTAGCTCAAAGCTCGGTTTAATCTTTCATTTTTTTTAAAAGAAGCGTATTGAAGTTAGCTTTCCAAAAACATATATTAATAGGCCTATTTCTTTTTGTAACTTTCTGGAGAATTATTTGAGTGTCAGCTGTACGAAAGACAAAACGCGTTCTCGGTGTTTTCACGATTCTGGGAGTTTCCGGAAACGAAAATGCGATCCGTTTGAAGTTTCGGAAAGCTAACACATAGATCTATAACATACTTTAATCCTAAATTTTATTTCATGCTGAGATGGTACAGTATTGATTATTAGTAGGAGTTACTATTCGGCATATGCATTTTGTGCACCCTTGTGTGTAATATAATGTTCTATTTGATTTTAACCCATGTTAATGTATATACATTATGTAATTAAATAGAGAAAGCAAGCATGAGTAAATGGTTAAATAAATGATGTATGAGGTGTAAGTATCCTATCTAATGTAAGCATGTATAAGTATGGCTTGTAATGAATATGTAGGTTCCATTGTATGTAATATATGGTGCATATAGTGGTGCAAGAGAATAAATGAATGATGAATGAATACAAGCATGAATGTAATGTAATAATAGATGTAATATATGCAATATACAAGTTAATGAGATGTAATGTTCTATGTTAACACAAATCTTATATTATCTCATGTACCCCCTTACACTATGTTGACACTATCACACTTGACATATTGTTCACTTATACTTTGACACTCTTTGATATGTATACACTATGTATGCCCATTTAACCCTCACTTTCCCCTTTGCCATGTTCACATACACACACATAGCCTCTTAAATAAGTATTTATGAATATAGTTAACTTAGATATGTATGTATATTATATATATGTTAGCATATTGTGTTGTAATATATAAGTTTATATAACCATTTGAAATGCCATGATTATAGACCTAATGTTGAATACCAATATATGCATGTGTATATATGTGTAGACATATATAGCTTAAAGTAATAGATTACCTAGTGTATATCCAATGTGAATTCTTGCCTATTTGAGTATTGAATAATTGCATGCTATATAGAGTTGGGTGTATGTTGGCTTGTATAGCCTTGTATTAATGTGTGCTTACTAGGATAGTCTTGATTAGGCCTAGTAAGACTTGTTGGGTTAGGACATGACCTAGTTTGACCTAGTTTGACTAGTGCAGTTGACCAGAGTTGACCAAGGGTTGACTTTGGCCTAGTTTGACCTAGATTCATGTAGAATGCATTATAGTGCTTTATATTACCCTTCTGGACATGTTGTGACTTGTGCTGTTCTAATTAGGAGCCAGACACCTCTCTTCGGACAGTATCTTTACCTTGGACATTCAGATATCAGGCGAGTACATTCTCTGATCTTTTCATACTTACTTGGATTATTTTCTTGCTCTAGATTACTCTACTTGATGCTGACACGTATCTTCACAGATTAGTACTATATGGATCCTTTCCTGAGATGTTATCCCTCTACGGTTGCATCGGGTATTTCATGTTCATGTACTTTATCATGTGCATCAGGTACTCCTTGTACTCGTACTAGTTCATGTTTTTACATGTTCTCATGTGCTTCATGTGCTTTCATGTGCTTTATCATATGCCTCATGTACTACTCATTACACGAGTTCACGTATCTTAGCTGTATTCATGTGCTTATAACGTAACTTGAATGGATCCTTGTGTACTGATTGGGACGGGGTGAGTAGAATTGGTTATGTGAACACTATTCCCAGTAGCTGTATTCATGTGCCTCCTTATTTGTATTCATGTACCCCTAAGCCGTTTACATAACCATATTGTGCTCTAAATCACGTAGCCACTTACAGTCTCTACTATCATGTATTTACTTTCAGTTACAAAATATCTCCTGTTTACTCGTACTTCCTATTCAGCACTTCCTGTATTTTACTCTATTGCATGATTTATACTCCTAACCTGCTATGAACTGTTTTAGAGATATGTGCTCGTTCCCGTCCTGACTGGACCTGTTGATAAATTTTATAGATAGCTTGGAGGTTGCCTGCTAGCCTAGAGAAGACACATTAGATGTTGTTTAGATAGTTATTTCAATTGTCTGAAGTTGTATTTACTTTATGGATTACTGTATCTGAGTTTGGAGATTTGAGATGTATTTCTGGATTTGTGTATCTTAGACACTTAGATTTCTCTCTGTTGTACCTCTTTTGAATTTCATGTTTTATCTATCCTTATCATGCTCTACCTTAGATGTGATTGAGTCTGTACCTGCTATGTCACCCCCATTCGGGAAGTATAAACTGTTTAGCCTTATACTGTTAGATGCATAAGACCTAGGACAGCGTTCTACCGCCGACACTACGGCGTAGGCTGGGCGTTGTTACGTTCTCGTGCCCTAACTCTAGGGTGCGGGTCGTGACACATTTTTAGTGGTGGCCCATGCAGGTCGAGATTCGCATTAGTACGATTTCGTAGTAGCACAACGACTTAGTTGTACTACTACGAGCCTGCTATAGGATATATAAATTAAGATGTTAGGATGAGAGGATACTCAATCACTGTTAGGATTCCTTGAGAGATTCCTGGGATGACCCTTGAGAATCTCATTTTGAATTCCGATTTAAACTCCTTTTCCTTGTTTTGATTCACCTTTTTCCTTGATTTGAATCTGATTTTGTGGATTCATTGTAGAACTTTGAATCCTGGTATTAGTTGATGATTTTGATAAAATTTTGTAGTTGTTGATTTAATTTTGTATTTAGATTAATATTTTCAAATCCAAGGTACTCAATCACACTTAGGATTCTTTGAGAGATTTCTGGGACGACCCCTGAGAAACTCATTTTGAACTTCAATTGTAATTCCTTTTCCTCTTGTTTGGATTCACCCTCATTCCTTGCTATTGAATTTAAGCTTGATGGGTTCCTCTCGTTTGAACCGATGAGAAGGAACATATCTTCATTATTCTTTCTCGCCATTATTCTCTTGCATTCTTATTTACCTCTTATCTTAAACTCTGTCTCATTACATTAATTACCCATATCTTGTCGTCCCTACCAGATGTATTTCGAAACCCTTGAATCTTCGTATCTTTTGCATGGGGAAGGCTAAGGAAGTGACGTAAATTATGTAGCTCAGAGAAGACGTAACTGGTTATTTTATGATGATCTAAAGGAAATCAAATGTGGAGTGTTCCATATGGAAACTTGAGATAGAAATGTGGTAAAGGTCTCGAATAGAGTAAAGAGATGTATACTGCCAATCTGGAAACAATTATATTTAGAGAAATTTTGGGGTTATGAGATAGTTTATATGTGTATTCAAAACTAATGAGGATATCAGAGGTCAACCTAGTTTTGAGAACTTAGAAAATCTTGGTTATTGATTCTGGGGAAAACTTTTACTCTGAGGCTATGTAGAAGGTTAGTAATGGAAAAGAGAAGTTAATTGTGTTTAATAAGGATATTAAACAAGATGTTACGAGAAAATGACTAGGGATAGAGAGAACACAAAGTTATGGAAGTTTAGAGATTGTTGTAAAATATTTTTAGGAGAATAATATTCAAGGGTGTATGTCGAAGAAAATACGGAAGTTGATTTTATGATGAAAGATAAGTTTTGTAAGGCCTAGAGATTTAAATTAAATAATTCGAGGAGAACAATTTGAACAAGTTCAAAAAATTCGTAAACGGGATTTAGAGGTTTTGGGTCAAATTTAAGACAAGGTGAAAGAACTTGAAAATTTAAATAAATGGTTAATGTTGATTCCTAAATGTGAGGGCTGTGCTTCAAGAGTGATGTTTGGAAATTGGGAATTGCCTACGGTAGTCATGGTAAGGGTTTAAGTAAAGATTAAATTTTCATATGGAGACTGGTGAGGTAAAGATATGATTGACAAGTTATGACCAGATGAACTTAAGAGTATCAGAAGCAGATGACTAACTCGATCTTCATTATTTTTGTGCATTAATTACCACCTCTTGAACTCCCACTTTTTAATTGAGATCCTTGACGTTCCTTATCGTGACTTTGATATTCGAAATGTAATACTAGCTGTTACCCTCTAACAAATCTTATATGCAAGACCTAGACGAGCTCACCTTCGTGTAGGTATATCATGTCCCACTAAAACCCGTCTTCTTGTACTCTATTTTCTTGATATGATTTTCTGGTCAACTGGCTAAACTATAACCTCTACCATTATACTAAATTTCTTCTTATTTCAATTAGAAATCCAGCCTTGACTCAATTCTTTCGACCCGACATGTGATGGTGTTCTGCTTGTTTCCTTAGATGCTTAACCTTGTACCTTATCTGATTACTTGACCCGTTGGTTAAGAAACTTGGACTAAGTAATTCCTTTCATCATTACCACCCTTATATCTTGTGCTGCTAAATTAGCCTTAGTTTTGCAAGCTTATCTATTTTTGAGCTTGGTCATGACATATTTTATTGGGTGGCCACCCACTAACATATTGTCTAATCAGAACCGGTACATGATGGTCTGATCAACCTATTGCACTTTGGTTCGCTTTTTCATGTATCAATCTACGAGAATGGAGACATAGTTAAACTTGACCCTAGAGTCTCATTCGCGACAGCCTTGACAATTCTCCTTGAAATCTTTTCGTCGCCTATGAACCTCGTATTCGTACTCAGTCGAATTAAATTTAATCATGACCTGAACCTCCATCATTGGATGCCCGTGCTCATACTTTGATTTCATTGATTTCCCTTCTTGCCCAAATCTCGTTTTATTCCGAAATTGATCAACTTAGATCGTGTCAAGACAAAAATCTATTTGTGATTTGTTGTGCCTAAATTTTCAATTTTTGCCATTTTATGGAGTAGTAACCTTTTAATAATTTCTTAGTTGCTTGTTAATGACCAATTTTTATATAGGATGGTAGACAGCCCTACAACCTTGATGATTGTTGTTCCCTTACCTTTCCAATTAGGACACCCTAGATTGTTTGTGTGTTGATACCATAGTACTGTTTTGACCTAGAATGATTAGTGTACCTAGGTGAGACTTCCAACTGCTACAGTATGCCCTGACCTTGTATACTATTCCTTCAAATTGCATAATTTAGATTAAAAAAAATTTCAGACCTTGATTGTTGGGAAATAGGGACGTCACCCCATTAGTATCAGTTGTAGATATATATAGGTTAGTCCTTGATGTGGGGATGTGTGTCTATAAACATGTAGGTTAGGAGATTTATGAGAGATTATAGTATCAGCCTTGATATGATGTACTAGTCTTTTGGTGAGTATAAATGTGTTATGAGATATAGGGGCCTATATGTCTTAGTAATGCATCGTTCCTATGGTAATAGAATGTATTAATAGATGGTTAATAGGAAGATAATAGTTTGAGCATACCTATAGCCTATAATCAGTTCCTTTTCATCCTTAGTTAAGACCACTTTAAAATAGGTCCAGTCCCTTGGATATAGATTCCAGTCCATATTTTATTGAAGTTCCATTACCGTCGTACTGCAGAGCAGTATTGGAGGTATTCCTAGATTGACACTTTTTAGATGTCCGTTTATTATTCCAGTGTTAGGAAGTGTTACCTTAGATATTGGGTAGGTTAGAGGCTCTAGAAGGAGTACTATCAATCTTAAATTTCGAGGACGAAATTTTTCTAAGGTGGGTAGAGTTGTAGCACCCAGTTTCCCAAATGAGGGTAATTTTGAAATTTCGTGTTTATAATTATTTTAATAATGATATTTAATTTATGATATGATTTTTGGTGATTTTAAATTATTTTAAAATTATTTAAATCAATGACTTGTGGTTTTGACGTTTTGCTAGTGAAACCCTAGAAACTGTTTGACCTAGAGCCTAACCATGTGATTATGATATTTTAATGTCATTTTTGGCCTAAGAATATTTTTGCATTTGACCTCTTTGAATTATTTTGATATTATTTTATTATTTATGATATTGTTTTGGGGTTATTTGAGTCGGGTTCGAATTTCAACTCAATCCGACTTGAAACGGGAACCCGGGGGTAGTTTGACTCTAGTGGGACCCACACACTAGTTAGGCATGGCCCACATGATATTAATTTTAGTCCACATGATAGAAATATTTTAGTTAGAGGTTAGACTAATTATTATGGATAAGGTTAGTGTGATTAGAGACTTTAGAATGACTAATTTAGCCCCAACCAATTAGCCCTTTCCTAATACTCATAGAATAGGTTAGTAGGGGCTTTTGGACTTTTCCTAATAGGACAAAACCACATTTATGGCCAGCCACAATAAGGATAGGGTTGAGCCTCCCATTTGTCATTATCCATCTATTTTTCTCTCTCTTGTTCTTCCCCAAATTCCTAGAGAGCAATCCCTAGCAATTTCTCCACCAAATCCTTCCATTTCACCACCAAATCTTCTTCCTTCCTTCTCCATTCTAACCAAGGAGGAAGCTACCCAAGTTTGGGAGGATTCGGAGCTCGTTCGTGTCCTTTTGGAATCTCTACGTGTCGGTATCGCTCCGGGAAGGCTTTTCTTCGATTCGATCTACCGGGAGGTATAAATCCCTTCTCCTTTTCATTTTTTCATGCATATAGGTCTATTTTGAACCCATAGAAATGACCCCCATGGTTGTATCTCCATTTGTGTCCATTTCGTGTCCATTTGGAGGTCATAGGAGTGTCCTTTGTGTTGTGGATGTGTTCATGTTACATATATAGATTTATATATATATATTGTAATGAGAGTGTATCTATATTTATATATGTAATAAATGGTTTATGATGATTATATAATCAAGTTTTTTAGTGTGGTTCCTCATATTATTATTGCTATTATTGTTGTGGATAATTAGGATATATATTGTGTATTCTTTTGGCTCAAACTATCTAAATCCGTTATGATTTTTATCCACGTTTTTAATTTCAGTCCTAACTTAGAAATGTCATAACTTCTAGCTCAAAGCTCGGTTTAATCTTCTGTTTTTTTTAAAAGAAGCGTATTGAAGTTAGCTTTCCAAAAACATGTATTAATAGGCCTATTTCTTTTTGTAACTTTTTGGAGAATTATTTGAGTGTCAGCTGTACGAAAGACAAATGCGTTCTCGGTATTTTCACGATTCCGGGAGTTTCTGGAAACGAAAATGTGATCCGTTTGAAGTTTCGAAAAGCTAACTCATAGATCTATAACATAATTTAATCCTAAATTTTAATTCATGCTGAGATGGTACAGTATTGATTATTAGTAGGAGTTACTATTCGGCATATGCATTTTGTGCACCCTTGTGTGTAATATAATATTCTATTTGATTTTAACCCATGTTAATGTATATACATTATGTAATTAAATAGAGAATACAAGCATGAGTAAATGGTTAAATAAATGATGTATGAGGTGTAAGTATCCTATCTAATGTAAGCATGTATAAGTATGGCTTGTAATGAATATGTAGGTTCCATTGTATGTAATATATGGTACATATAGTGGTACAAGAGAATAAATGAATGATGAATGAATGCAAGCATGAATGTAATGTAATAATAGATGTAATGTATGCAATATATAAGTTAATGAGATATAATGTTCTATGTTAACACAAATCTTATATTACCTCATGTACCCCCTTACACTATGTTGACACAATCACACTTGACATATTGTTCACTTACACTTTGACACTCTTTGATATGTATACACTATGTATGCCCATTTAACCCTCACTTTCCCCTTTACCATGTTCACATACACACACATAGCCTCTTAAATAAGTATTTATGAATATAGTTAACTTAGATATGTATGTATATTATATATATGTTAGCATATTGTGTTGTAATATATAAGTTTATATAACCATTTGAAATGCCATGATTATAGACCTAATGTTGAATACCAATATATGCATGTGTATATATGTGTAGACATATATAGCTTAAAGTAATAGATTACCTAGTGTATATCCAATGTGAATTCTTGCCTATTTGAGTATTGAATAATTGCATGCTATATAGAGTTGGGTGTATGTTGGCTTGTATAGTCTTGTATTGATGTGTGCTTGCTAGGATAGTCTTGGTTAGGTCTAGTAAGACTTGCTGGGTTAGGACATGACCTAGTTTGACCTAGTCTGACTACTGCAGTTGACCAAAGTTGACCAAGGGTTGACTTTGGCCTAGTTTGACCTAGATTCATGTAGAATGCATTGTAGTGCTTTATATTACCCTTCTGGATATATTGTGACTTGTGCTGTTCTAATTAGGAGCCAGACACCTCTCCTCGGACAGTATCTTTACCTTGGACATTCAGATATCAGGCGAGTACATTCTCTGATCTTTTCATACTTACCTGGATTATTTTCTTGCTCTAGATTACTCTACTTGATACTGACACGTATCTTCACAGATTAGTACTATATGGATCCTTTCCTGAGATGTTATCCCTCTACGGGTGCATCGGGTATTTCATGTTCATGTACTTTATCATGTGCATCAGGTACTCCTTGTACTCGTACTAGTTCATGTTTTTACATGTTCTCATGTGCATCATGTGCTTTTATGTGCTTTATCATGTGCCTCATGTACTACTCATTACATGAGTTCAAGTATCTTAGCTGTATTCATGTGCTTATAACGTAACTTGAATGGATCCTTGTGTATTGATTGGGGCGGGGTGAGTAGAATTGGTTATGTGAACAGTATCCCCAGTAGCTGTATTCATGTGCCTCTTTATTTGTATTCATGTGCCCCTAAGCCGTTTACATAACCATATTGTGCTCTAAATCACGTAGCCACTTACAGTCTCTACTATCATGTATTTACTTTCAGTTATAAAATATCTTCTGTTTACTCGTACTTCCTATTCAGCACTTCCTGTATTTTACTCTATTGCATGATTTATACTCCTAACCTGCTATGAACTGTTTTAGAGATATGTGCTCGTTCCCGTCCTGACTGGACCTGTTGATAAATTTTACAGATAGCTTGGAGGTTGCCTGCTAGCCTAGAGAAGACACATTAGATGTTGTTTAGATAGTTATTTCAATTGTCTTGAGTTGTATTTACTTTATGGATTACTGTATCTGAGTTTGGAGATTTGAGATGTATTTCTGGATTTGTGTATCTTAGACACTTAGATTTCTCTCTGTTGTACCTCTTTTGGATTTCATGTTTTATCTATCCTTATCATGCTCTACCTTAGATGTGATTGAGTCTGTACCTGCTATGTCACCCCCATTCGGGAAGTATAAACTGTTTAGCCTTATACTGTTAGATGCATAAGACCTAGGACAGCGTTCTACCGCCGACTCTGCGGCGTAGGCTGGGCGTTGTTACGTTCTCGTGCCCTAACTCTAGGGTGCGGGTCGTGACAACCCCTTCCTTTGTAGGCAAGTTATAGCATTGCCTACGTAGAACTGGTCGTAACCAAATTAACGAACGAAGCAGCTTGGCAGATATGGTTCCAAGAAACACTCATCTTCAAATCTATACACCAAGTGCGATGGCCTGATCGTCCTCAACCAATCAAATGCTGCCCGACCCAACGGCTGCCTCCCAAGGTCAACTAGATTTGTCGACATATGTTTATAACCGGCTGGAGGGGCAACGCAGTAAAAATTGCATCCCTTCCCAAGGTTCAATGCACGTCTGTAATCCTTCAGACTAGTGTATATCCACTTGCTCCAGGAGAATCTCCGCAGATAGCTACCGCCGACTGCTCTCATGTCGGGGTTCATCAATGACGGATGGTGCAGAAGCAACCATCCGAATAAATAGGTGTAAGGCAACTCCAGTCGAGGGAAGTTCCCCTTCTTACCCTTCCATTTGATCATGGAGTCAACATAAAGACAAAGACCTGCGTTCACTCTACAGGTCATCGCCGACAGCAAATCCATCCGGTAGCCAAAGACTAATCGGACAGCAGCAAAGAGCACGCCGCGGTGGAAGCGGTCTACGACGCTCGCTCCGGGTACGACGAAGCATCGGAGCCAATATGTCAGAAAACCCGCCAGCTGGGCTTCCCTTGACATGGGCATGTATCCCATTCTCATAAAACTCTCAACAAATCCCCGGTCTTGAGTGGAAGGTATTGAAGTTTGTCATTAACTTTGATATCCATTTTCTTGTTTTCTTCCATCAATCTGATCACTTCACTGTGGCTGAGGGGTTGGAAGAAAGTCGGGTTGCACGTATCATGATCCTTAGTCTTTTTCTCGATGATATGATTAAGGAAAAGATAAGGCAACCACTTTGATGAATAACAGGTGCCGGAAGAGCCGCTCTTATAGTACATGGAGCAAATTTTGTAGTGGCACAGTAGTTCGTCAAAAACGGCCACCATCTCTGCATTTTCTCGACGTAGTCTGTCTAACTCGTCGTTTGTTGGAACATATTCCTCATAAGGGAAGTCTCCCGTTGGTAAGCACGAGATGTATTTCATCTCATGAAGGGCTAATCCAATCTCCCCGCAGGATGTCATGAATGTCCATGTCCTTTAATTGTACCTCTCTGCCAAGGCCAGAAATAGATGAGGGTTTGGGAGGAATCCATATACAGTAGCGTATACCGCCTGATATAGCTCGATCTCTTTGAGCTTGTCTTCGAACTGAACCAATATCCAATTGGTTATGCAGTTCCACCATTTATTGTCTGGGTTCACCAGACCTGTCAACCGGATGTCCTGATCCGGGTATCTGCCTTCAACCTTTGCATATTCATTAGCAAAGATTGGCGTCCTCACCGGCAGTAGCAAGGAGGAATTCTCTGGAGGGATGCAGCCAAGCTTCAACCCTTTGAGCAAAGTGCTATGATGCTCAGAGGAGCTATAGAACATATCTCTGTTGTTTGGTCCTTTTTTGGCACAAATCTTTCCTGTCCTTGCCTGCTGGAGGGGAGTAATATCCTAGTCCATCCTCCTGGGATGGCTTGCATGGGCATAGCGGGCTAGAGGGAGGCATCTGGCAATGCCTGGTAACAGAATTATTTTCTCCTTTCTTTGGAAGAGTCTCTGCTCAACACGGGGTCTCAGCTGAGAACTCTTGTCAGCAGCTTCGCCAAATAAGAACATGGTTTTTTATGGGTAATGGCATCGACAGTCTGCAGAGGCTGCCCATTCATCAGACTTAATAAAGTTTCATTGTTCTGAGCTACCAAGATGGCTTGACGGGAGGATGGCAGAGCATATTAGAAAAAAAGTACATGGGACAAATCTTTCTTGAACTCTGGTTCAGCAAGAGACCCTGCAAAGATTTCATACTCTGGGTCCTCTCTGATGTTAACTGCAACAAACAGAAAGACAAAATTCAGTACAAGTGAAATCAAAGATTCTGTCCAAAAAATCAGCAGATTACGCAAGCATCAGATTGTGCTGTCTGTAAAACATCAGACTGCACAACAACAGCTTCTATGCGCGAACTGTCCAGTGGCACTAACTCATCCACTTGCGCAAGCTATCAGATTGTGCTGAATAACTTGCACAAAGCATCAGTTTGCGCTGGATAGCCTTGCGCAAATCAGTATATTGCGCTGACTTTTGCCAGCGCGTTCTAACCGATTGCGCAAGAAAATAGTCTTCATAAAAATAAAAACTATTGGGTTTGTGCAACCGAAACCCTAAACAGGGCGGCGCAGTATAACCAAATCTCTAAAAAGAGACAGGTTCGAAGGATCAACAGTGTTAAAGAACCCTAAAAAGGGTCTTTCGATCGGGTTTACTACCTTGCAATACGGGATAAGCAACTTCATGTCGAGAAGGGCACGGCGCAGCCCGAGCCAAAGACTCGGCGGGGGCCTTGTCTTTCTCGACGGCGGAGCGCTTTGGAGCCATTAGGATCGACGAGGAAGAAGAAGAGTTGGAATGGGCTAGAATTTTTTCTCTCAGATGATTAGAAGCAAGTAAAGAATAATAGAGAGAGAAATGAGAACTATTTATAGTTTTCGAAAGTAAACAGAATCCTCAGATTGCACCGAAGAAATGGGAGCTGACTCCTCCAATTGCGCAGACAGAGCATTACTTGCGCAACTTGATTTTCAAATCAAAATTCAAAGTATTTCGAAGCTTTGACTATTTTCAAACTTCGAAAACTTTGAAGGGGGTCTTGTAGGTCCTAAAAATCAAGTTGCACCCATCAATGAAGTCATGAAAATCAAATTATACATCCTTCAAATGAACTGTACAGAAGATATATTGCGCAACAATTCGATTGCGCAGGCTGAACTGCGCACTCATACAAGTGTGCAAGCTGGCGTGGCCTCATCATCATTACCTGACAGAGAATCAGATCTTCTGACAACTGACAGCACGGAGAACGAGGAAACTGTTCGTTTATCGTACAGCACAGCACTCGAGGACAGCTGTACATGCAGCACAATCTGCCAGGCTCTCTGCAGCGCAGTCCATCCCAGCGCGGTCCATCCCAGCGTAATCTAAAGCCAACGCAATTCAGGTGGCGCACTCCATCAAGACAACTGACAATGTATACGTGGCCTTCATGCCATCAATTACTCACCATGTGGCAACCGTCTATACACGATCAAGCATATTTCAATCAAACAATGCCACGCGTCACATTCAGATGGTCCACGATCGAGTAACTGCCTGCGCAGTTCATTGCCTGGGCAATCCAAAGTGTGTGCAATCCAACCTGCGCAAGTTAGAATAACTAAAAGTTAGTTATTTCTAGAACTCTATAAATAGAGTTTCAAGCCTTCATTGACATATATACATAGATATCAGAAATCATCACCAGAGATCAGGAGTTCTTGCCAAAGTGCTGTTGCAATCTTCAGAGGCTACCGTCTTCAAAGTTCACATCGTCCAAGGGATAAAGCGATCGTCTTCAGATCGGATTCCTATAGTTGTACTTTCCCAGAATTCTTGTAATCTTCTTACAAAGTTTGTTGAAATAAAGATCAACTTTTATTTTTGCAAACACTGATGAGCAGCGGATCCACAAAACAGACAAACCTTCCACCTCCTATAACAAGTCTCCCAAACGTGCCCTGCCCTCTTGCAGTAAGCACAAGTCTACACCTTGTGGTCCTGCCCTCTAGGCTGATGCTCTGTCTGATATACTCTTATCGGCGCCTACATCTGCTGAATCTGTACGTGAGGCCTCTTGGCCTGGCCTCCGCTGCTGCTGGTACCGTGAGCGTCCCGTCCCCTCTTGAGCCTCAGCTCAAGATCATCCTCTGCTGCTAAGGCACCCACCAAGATCTCCTCATAAGTGGCGTCGCGGGCACTCTTGGTATAGGACTTCACCTTCTTGACCAGCCCTTTTCTGAACCTCCGGGCCTTCGTCGCCTCGGACAACCCCTCGACAAATCTGCCCAGACGACAGAACTCCCTTGCATACTTCTCCACGGACTGACTGCCCTGGACTAGGGCCTCGAACTGGGTCTCGAGGGCTCCTAGCGCTACATCCGGGAAGATCTTCTCCTTGAACAGCTTCTTGAATGTTGCCCAAGTCTGTCCTGTAGTACCAACCCTTGGATCGGTCTGGTACCATGTGCGGGCCATATCCTGCATCATGCTGGCCGCCACCTCTATCTGGAGCCTCACCGGAATCTCAGCCAATCTGAATATCTCCTCCATGTACTCTATCCACTCATCAGCGTACAGGATACCCTCTGTACCCCGAAAATCCTTCGGGTGCATCTTCTGGAAATCCTGGATGCCCTTCTCCTTCTACTGGTGCGGCTGCTGAACTGCCGAAGGCTGAGCTGCTGCCCTCTCAACTACTGTCAGGGCCAGATCAATGCCCCGACTAAACTCTGTTGTCTGCTTCTGCTACTGCTGCTGCTGGCCCTCCATGAACTACCGAAAGAACGTGAACAGCTAAACTGCGTCAATTATCCCCGAAGGTGGCTGCTGCTGCTAAAGCACCTCCGGAATCACCTGGCTTTGTCTATGCAGTAGTGGAGAGGCTCCTCCAAAGGCAGCTGAAACACCTACACCAGCTGGCTGAACTGGTGCCACGGTATCGGGGGCTGGCTGCACAAGACGAGAGGTGGCAGACCTCTCAGCAGTGTCCCTCGGTCCAGAGCGATGAGATCTAGTCTCGACCATCCTGGAGACAAATCAAACAAGGAATCAATACTGAGATAGAAGCGATAAATCAAGGGAGGACAGTTAATTTCAAGGAAGACAAATCAGCAAGATGTATAGATGGCATGAAATGAAGTAGAATTTTTTTTAACTGTGATTGAGTGCCTATCCGTTAAAGCCTATCTCTCAATCCTATCGCAGGCTCGCAGCAGTACAACTAAGTCGCCGTACTACTACGATATCGTACTAATGAGACTCTCGACCTGCATGGGCCACCACTAAAAATGTGTCATGATCCGCACCCACTGTGAGGGTACGAGTACGTAACAGCGTCCAGCCTACGCCACAGTGTCGGCGGTAGAACGCTGTCCTAGGTTACTATCTAATCAACAACTCACGCAATTATATAATGTACTTGTCAAATCTCAACTCCGAACGGAGGACAAGTATAGATATAATAAAATCTTAATTACAGTCTAAGCACGATAAGATAACACAGAAGTTTATAACTAAAGACTAAACAACAACAATTATAAACTACTAAATATTAATATCTCAACAAACTCAAATACAACCCATATCTTAAGTTATTACAATTCAAGTTCTAAAACATGAAAACTAAACCAGTCTACTAGCTAGTTTCCCGATCACTCCTGAGTGTCGGGGCCAAAGGTAGCTAATCCCTCGTCAGGTCCATAATGAGTAGGGCAAGTATCCTCAGGACAATCATCTGTAAAATTTCAATAGGTCCAGTCAGGACAGGAACGAGCACATCTCATCTAGAAAACCCAAGTAAAAGACAGAGAACTATAAAGCAGTTAGAGACAGTTGTATTAATGAACATGGCAGTTTATATTCAGGTGATGGTATAAAGAGACAGATAAGGTACAAGGAAAGTAAGTAACTAATCAAGAGAAGAAATCATGGCAATGAAGACTGTAAAATAAAATCTAGCTGAACTAGAGTAACATGATGAGTCCAGACAGTACAATATAAGTCGAGTGTGATCCCAATGTGAGTCTAATACAAGATGAGTTGAATGTGATTCTAATCATTATTCTAATAAGGTGATTCGAATAAGGTGGTGCGAATAATGATTCACATGATGTTCTAACAATGATTCGAATAAATTCTCCAAGTGTGTTTTAAAATACTGAGATAGACATGTAAACGGCTAAGGGTAATACGGCATACCGCACACCTGGCCAAGTGTGGGATGGCTATCGTTCGAATATCATTCACAGAGGGGTGGTTCTAGTAGGAATGTTCACATGTCTAATCAGTATTTTCTTGCCCATTCTAATACAAGTGAATCCATAATTTGACACATCAATCGAATACAAGTCCAACCAGCACATGAAGATGCAAATAGGTGGTTCGAATAGTTCGAATGGTGATTAAAATAATAGAGACAAGACGAGTAAAATATGTGTATCGTATACATGAATTCAGAAATAACAATACATGTTTGTAACAGATAATCACATACAACTAATAGAACTGAAGTACAGTAATTGACAAGTAAATGAGAGAACTATCAGAGAATGTACATGCCTGATACTCTGAAAAGAGTAGTGTATTAACAGACGTCTTCACCGGAGTCATAATGTCCTAAATAGAGCAGTACAAGTTATAATATGTTTAAAATAAGATAAATAAAGTTTATGATGCAATCTACAGGATTTCTAGGCCAATCTAGGTCAAAGTCAACTCTAAGTCAACCCTGGTCAACTGTCTAGGTCAAACTAGGTCCAAGTCAAACTTGGTCAACTCTGGGTCAACTGTCTATCTAGGGTTTTAGTCAACTTCAATTTGCTAGGCTAAAGTCTTGGCAACTAGGTACTAGCTAAATACTCTATATTAGGCTAACTCTTATTTCTAACTATATGCCAAATATATATACATATTAGGTATCATATAGTACACACATATATGTAATGTATAACATCATCCTTATCCCATACTACCCTACCCTCAACTCTTATATACCATAACTTGTATAGGTACATACCAATTATGATAACATGGATTTTATTCTTATAAACCTTTCCCCACCCCCACCAATATCAAGTCCATACAGACTACCCAGGACAGAGATGTAGGATAGCTTGAATATGGGATTAAATGGCATAAGGAGAGCATAACCTTACTGACTTCCTCTCACAGCAGTACATTACTAAACTGTGGAGTGAACCAAATGTAGGAAGCAAGTGCAGGGCTCCAAGGCTGAACCTCATGTGGCAGGTATAAGATTAAAAAAAAGGGCTTGGCAATATGGACTGAGTCATAGATAAGTATCAGAACAATGAAGAATCAATTGCAGGTACATTCAGTTGCTCAAGGACTGGACTTATACAGTGAAGAGCAATTAAGATGGTCATATGCTATAGTAATGTAGGACATGGGTATCAATGGGTACAGAACAATGTGGCAATTCGGAACAGACATGTGGGCAAGGACTGAAGTCATGAAAGGCTTGAACATCTAAATTATAAAGTAGGGATAAATCAAATGGAAAGGAAATTGGATGCATACCTTAGAGTTAGGGCAGATCGAAAGAAAATTAATGGACCAAGGGATTGAGCAATTGGATAGTGAACTAAATATCAGAGAAGAACTTTAAATGTTGCAGGGATTGATACTACAAATAGGTTGGGGACTGATCACGTGATAACTAAACCAATTTAGATGCAGGGGACTGAACAATAGAGGTAACTGGACACATTAAAAGATGGGGACTGCATATTAGGGACTAACTGAACATAATTGGAATGAAGGGTAGGCTAATACTTAACTGGTACCATCTTCTCATCCCATCTCAAACCAAGTAGCCAAATGGCCCAACCAAGCCCAAACACAATTTGAATCCCAATTCCCAACACCATACATAAGCCCCACATCTCAATACGAACACAACAAGTGAAACCAATCATCACAGGAAAATGGAAAGGGGGTGGTTAAGTGTGTGATGAGTGAATGAATGTGGTAGCAGTAAAGGGAATTCACAGATTTCATGTGTGTGGGAGTGACAGTTCAAATTAGTGTGTTAAGTGTATGAGTTTCTAATGAAGTGTCTAGCACATGTGAACATGAATATACATATAATTTGAACATCAAATTTCAATAAAGAATCTCAGGAAATTGATAGTTCAATATCAGTGAACATATTGAACAGTCCATCCAAAATCCATTCGTCCCATTTTTGAAAACCATATTCTCAAGTGAAATCCTATTCTAACATGAAAACCCAACCTGGCAACAACTATTACACATGTAAATGGATTAAACATGTCAATTGACTTCAAAATCAGTTTTAAACTAGAAATCCAAATTAGGTTTTCAAAATAGGCATGTATCAATCCACCGCACATTCAAAATTCCATTTCTTGATAACAAAACCTAATCTAACATGAAAATCTAACCTAGCAGTAGTTAATACATTTATGTAAGAGTTTAATATAGCAAGACAACATCAAAACTCAGTTAAATCGGGGAATCAAATATGAGAATTCAAAAACTGTGCACAGTGCATGTGTTGACAGGTCTCAATCCCATTCGAACCCAATTCGATACAAGGTGGCAGGTGGACAGTGGCTTGAACAAGTCACATGAGTTCCCAAGAGTACCCTCATGTCCAAAAATTAGGACACAGGTGTCAAAATAAAGAAAACCAAGGTATCAGAAAATAACAATGTCAGCAGCCTCGTACAGAGGTGCAGTACGAGCTAGGACACGACACACGACACCATAGGGCTCGTGCTCGTGTCTTAGGGTGCGCCAAGGATAGGGCTAGGGTTCCATCACCCTGCACCGTGTCGGTGTGTTGCGGTATCGAAGTTAAATGCGCGTATCAGTGCACATTTTCAACCGTGTGACGTGCAGTGTCATTTAGATGCGGGTGGGATTTTTCCCAATCCGCTCGATAAAATGGCCTAAAATTTTGTCTGTGTCGTGTCAGTCATATGTCCTAGGTGTCACCTAAATTTTGTGTCAAGACGTGCAGTGTCGTGTTCGCTACAGTATCCGAGCAGCAGGGGACTGAACACAGCCTGCTGCGTGCGTGTTCGTGTCCTCGTTCTGACACGACACAACACAAAAACCAACTCAGTCTTCATAAAACCTAAAGTACACATATAGATCTAAAATTTTATATAATTAGTTTTACAAAAATCGAAAATAAAATCCTTAGAGGCATTTCGTCGAACACCTATGTACATACGTTGATACGTGTCAGATACGGACACCAAACGGATACAAAATCCACCCAAATTCTAGGGACAGCTAGGGGACTCCTAGATCTAGCCCTAAATGCAAAGAAAACGAAATTAAAATATAATTACGGGGTTTTACCAATAGATGCAAATAGCAAAAAAAAGTCCCAAAATAAAGTGTTCCTCCTTGCTAGCTCGGATCCCCAAATTGCTCAAAATCTGGGATTACTCTCCATAAACAGGAAATAGAAGGGTATTAGGCTCTATTGCAAGAAACTAGAGTTTAAAAGGATTTAAAATAAGAAATCTATGGATTGGGAAAGAATGGACAAACCTTTCCTTTCCTATGTGTTGAAATGATATAAAAGAGGCAAGAACTAATGAATAAGTGTTTATATAAGGTGGGAATCCCTATGTAGCTGGTCACTTAGGGTTTGGTTAGGGTTATGGCTTCTAGTTATGGGCCATGGACTTAAGTCATAAGTCATTTAATGAAAATCACAAATCATTGTATTAAAGCATAAGTCATTTCACTTAAACTTGATTTCCTATTTCAAAACTAAATCCTAAGTGACTAGAATGGGCTAACTTAAGTTAGACTAGGGTTACCATAGCTAGGGTTAGCTTCTAGGCTAGTCTACAAGGTCTCAACTAGTCAAAGTCAAAATCACAAGCCATGACCTAAAAAAATAGTTTTAAATTGATCAAAAATCACCAAAAATCATAATGTGATATAAATACAAATAAATTATAATTATAATTACAAAATTTCAAAATTACCCTCATTTCAGAAACTGGGTGTTACACAGATTTAACCCCTAACCGTTCACATGTCGAAACTGATATTTCACATCACATAGATAGTTGTATTTTATTTGTTTTCCTTGTCTTCTTTACCACTTGTCGTGTCATCTGTTACTTTCTAGTTTTCATCTCTCGTATGCTATTTTTATGTCTTGTTAATTCTATTATATTTTTGCATTGCCTCGGTTTGTGTGCTTCTTCTATTCCTAACTGGAAACTAATAATTTTTAGGTTTAGCCGCGATCACTCTTAGCATTGGGAAGGCTTGGGTATGCTGAGGTTAACCTAGATAGTGGAACTAGCTGACTTTACTATTTTGTGAGACATTGTATTTTCTTTCAAATATAAATGTTGTAAATGTTGTAATAAATCTAGAAATATGAATGAGCAATAAAGTTTATTTTGAGCATTTATTTCTTGCAGGCTTGACAGCGTTCTACCATCGACTCCGCGGCGTAGGCTGGCTTGGACACGTCTCGTATCCGAAAAGTGGGTGCGGGTCGTGACACACGCTCCTTGAAAGAAAGCAGTTGTGGCTTCGATCACTTCAGTCTGAATGATGTTCCAACAGGATCGAAAGAAAACCCGAGAGAATCCGTCTGGACCTGGAGCGTTGTGTTCGTGTAATGCCTGTGGTTCATATTACGTATTTCTGGAATACGTGTACGTATTTATTCTTGTATTGCATGATTCCTTGTTTAGTTTTCTTCATGGCTTGGCTTGGTTTATTCTTGGCCCGGGTTGGCTTGGTTCGGTTGGGATTATTTTGGTTCATCATGAACCATGGATAAACCACCTACCTACCACCACCTTTGATATTTATTGCCATTTCTTCATTCTCTCTCTTTATTTATCATCTTCTTCTTCCTCATTTACTTCCTTACCTACCAGAGAGAGGAGAGAGAGGTCTAGGCAAGTGCAACTTGCTTCATGGAGGAACTCCAATTTTATTACTTCATTCTCTTCCTTACTACATTCTAAAGCACTTTAGAACTTGGCATTTTTACTTTCCATGGCTAGATTCTTATAGATCTATATTTACATTAATTTTGGATTTCTTGAGTTTTGATCTACTTAATCTTGTTATTTCCGAGATTTGATGGTTCTATGTTGTAGAAAATTTCGTTCTACCCCATTTTGACCTATGGAAGTTCGAATTTGGACTTCGGATGAAGATTTCATGGAGCTTGGAAGTAAGGATTCTTGGTGTTCTTCTTCTCCGAAGCTTGGAGAAGAAGAATAGTGCTAGACTTGACTGCATGACACTTCATGTGGCAAGTGATTCTGAGCCACATGAGCCTTCATACGACAGTTCTGGCCGCATGGGCTTGACTTGACCGCATGACACTCGAACCGCATGAGTTCCTTCGCACCCAGCCGCATACGTATTGCCCTTGCTCAGCCGCATAGGACTTCGTCTGATCATAGCCGCATATGCTATTGAACTCCAGCCGCATGGCGATTGCTTCCTTCGCAGCCGCATAAGCAGACTCCCCTTCGTCCGCATGAACCCGCCTTTCCAGCCGCATGCGCCTTGGGCTCCCTGAGCCGCATGAGAGTGCGGTCTCAGCCGCATGAACCTGTATTGACCCAGTCGCATGGATTCACTCCCCTTGAGCCGCATGGACTTCCAGTGCCCTGTCTTGTTATATTATTATTATTATTATTGCATATATATATTGATATTTTATTAGATATTTAACGTTTATTTTATATCCTTACGCCTTTTGTCCTGAACTTGAAAATCATGAATTCATTTGATATGTTTAGAATTGATAATTGAGCCTGACACGACAGTGACCCATAGTGGTGCACTTCTGACATGACTAACCTGACATGACTTGATAGTGGCCCACCGTGGCGCACTTCAGACAAGTACACCTGACATGATATATCTTGATAAGCTGTTGCGACGGCTACCTGACCTGACATGACCTGTATAATAATTTGGATACCGTGGGCGATTGTGCTTGTACAAATAATCCAGTCCTGTCTTGCATCATGTCTAGGAGGGGACTCCTGAGTACCACGGTCAGGAGTCACCATTAAAACGGACTAAGGCTAATAACTAGATTAATACATTGGTCATGACGAGATTTTCCAGCTACAGGCAATCCCGTTACCTGGGCACGCCTTGGGATCTGTAGCTTGCCGTCGAGTAGGGCACATTTCCAGCACACTGTCATGTGTTGCACCCTTCAAGCTACCTAAGGGTATATTCGTTTCCTGGACGATGTACCCACCTGAATTCAACTCTAATCTTTTAACCCGGGTAAACTGGATGGTTTGCAGGGCTTGTGGCTGTGAAATAATCTCACTGCATCTTGTTAGTAATTAGGCTTGTGACAACCCTAGTTAGTTAAAGTATCAAGCCGTAATTCTTGCATGACCGTAAAATGATTGGATGGAGTCTAACCAGTCTAGTCTTGCCCTGATCCTGTTCCAGATTACTGCATGACCAGAATGCTTGTATTTATTTTACCGATAAATGGTGAGAATTCCAAGTTCTGTTCAGACGAAGGGTTACAACCCCGGTCCTTGTTTGGTTTACGGGTTGTAACCTGGTTATCCGAATAGTTCCATGGTTATCTCGTCGTATATCATCCTAATGTATTATCTTTATTTCCAGTTCTTACTTTTATTTATATCTTGTGCTGATTGCTGGTTTTAGTTCCTAAGTGAAGCTTCCTTTGTGGCACTTGCTCTTTCTGGGATCTGACCCAGCTGGTTTTGTGTGGCCAGATTTCGGAGCAGCTCCAGAGGATGTACCGACTTTCCAGCCAGATGGTGGCTACTAGACGGAACCCTGGCAACGAGTGGGTTTATTTTTGATCTTCCACTTTATTGTAAAAATATTCTTTTGAGGCGTTTAGCCGACGAGCACCTGTTTAGCTCGATTGCACTTACTTACTGTCTGCCTACGGGCTGTAACATGATTGACAGATCCTAGGGTTGATCATGTATGACTAAACTCTTGCTAGTCCTAACATTTTGTAACGACTAGCTTCATGATCAGCTGAATATGTAATGTTTGGGATGCCTTACTATTGTATATTGAATGATCATACTTCTTGTAACCTTTTACTTACTTGCTTGTGATTGAGACACTAGGCTTGTTCATGACCTTAAGAGACTGTTGGCTTGTAGATAAACTCTCATGTATCTAGACAGCCGTGACCGTATAGCGAGATGGAATTCATTTCATATACGTAGCTGGCTATGTCTGCCCCCGCTCTCCAGTATTCTGGTTCTGGGGCGTGACAGTTCGTCAAGGACCCAGACCGCGGACTTAACTTCTTCCGTGGAAGGTAGGGTTAATAGTTGTTCATTATCCTGCTCTTCGATTAAGAGGAGGACCTTAGCCAGGAAGATCTCATCATTGACGACGACATCTTTCGTGAAAAGTTTGGAGTAGAAGTTGGCGACGGCCACCTGGATGCTCCGCTGATCTTTGAGTAAGGTGTCATTATCGTCAGAGATTTGATAAAGAGTGAGTTGATGCAAGCATCCCCTAACGCAGGCATGGAAGAAAGTAAAGTTTCTTTCGCCCTCGATGTCCCAAGTTAACCTGGCTTTCTGCTTCCAAAATTCTGTCTAAACTTTCAGGCAAGATTTGAGGATAGCCTTGGCAAGGTTAAGCGTGGCACAGTTCTCTGAAGAGCAATCCGTAGCAAACCTAATCTCAGCACGAGTGACGTCGTCCTCCACTGCCTTAATTTCTTGGAAGACGTTACCAAAAGCGAGTTTGCTCCAGGAAGTAAGTGCGCTCCGGGTGGCCTTAAGTTTCACGGCCACTCTGATAAGTGGGTCTGGGTTGTTCGTCGAATTCCAGACGGAAGCAACGATGTTCTAGAATTGAGGGTGATGTCTCTAGAAGTCCAAGAATCTGAAGGATTTTTTAATAAGGTTGGAGTTGTTGCTGACCTCAATAAGGAGAAGAGAGTGGTCGAATTCTGTGGAGTTAAGGTGGGAGAGGTTGGAGATGAGATTCATATCGAACCACCGGTTGTCGACTAGGGCACGGTCTAGGCGGAAATATTGGCGACGAGCTCCTTCTTGCATGTTGTACCAGGTGAAGGAGTTGCCGGAGTATGGGAGAGGGTGCAAGTTAGCCTGAAAAATGAAGGAGTTGAAGTCATTCATGGCTGGTTGATGGGGAGGGCGCCCCCCCCCAATTTTTCCTCGGTGCTCGCTGTTTTCCATAAAGAAATTCTCTTTATTTGTTGTGTTTCTGGGAAAATTACAATTGTAGGAATCTGATCTAGAAGACGATCGCTTTATCCCTTGGACTATGCGAAGAAGAAAAGCTCTCAAAATTTTGACAGTAGATATCAATGTATCTGTACAATGAATGAGAAAAAGAACTCTATTTATAGAGTCAAGAATAATAACTGAAAAGATAACTGTCTTCACAGCCTATGCCTAGTTAAAAATCACGCAGGATTTAACATACACAAGGCTGTGAGCAGTTACTGGACGTGGCCTGTAACTGTTGGTCACATGGCAATCATGCATGAGTCGTGTGCAAGTTACAGGACACGCAGGCGAGAGATCAGTGGCATGGCTGCCACGTACTCCAATTTGATGAAATCCACGCAGACTTGTTGAAGACGAAATCCACGTGAACTCGGTGTAGAAAGCTTCAAAATCTACGCAAACTTGGGGCAGGAAGCTTCAGGATCCACGCAGACTTCGAGGCAAAGAACTCGAAAATCCACGCAAACTTGAGGAAGAAAACTTCAGAATCCACGCAAACTTGAGATGAAGATCACAAATACACGCAGACTTGAGATAGAACTGCCAGCTGTCTTGATTCGGCGTATCTTGACTGACATAAAATCTCTGACAGTGATTGCTTTGTCAGTCGCATTAAATGACAAGAAACCCTTTTGGTACGCCAACTCGACGAAGGCTGAGTCTTGCTGAAGAAGATTTCGAAAATCACGCAATAGACGGCGATGATCTCTCGAATTCTGTGTATACGTGGCATACGAAGAGATATTCTTCGACTGTCGTGTTGTCAGTCATAATTACTCTTTGACAAATGATGAGCTGTCTCCCAGCGTGATTTGTTTATATTGTCTGGATCAACTGAGCGTGACTTTTGACTCTGTCTTGATCAACTCAGCGTGACTTTTATTTTTGAGGCCTACAAAACCCCCTTCAAAGTTTTCGAAAAATGATAAATTATTTCGAAATACTTTGAAAATAGAGATGATAAAATGGATTTAGTCACGCTGAGATGACTTCAAAATTTTTCGGAAGTCGAAAAGACTTCGAAGTTCTTTGAAAACATCCAAATAAACTTATTAAATGTCATAATGACTCTTCGTTCTCCGAGACTGATTGTATCCAATTTATGGTGGAATATGAATCGCCGGCAAAACTCAGTTATATAAACAGGAAGAAGTTTCATTTTTAATCTTCATCTTACGTCAATATGACACCAAAGGAGAAAGCTGAGGAAGAAGCACGCAAGTTGGGCTTTTGTTCTCATGGTGACCCCACTTTTGGGGGTGAAGAGCCAGAGCCCCTTGTATTCGAGCTCAAAGATGATCCCTTACAACTAGCCAAGAATTTCTTGAGCTATTTTGGCTTGGATGGCTCGTCCTCTTCTGATGGGCGCAGCCTCATAGAGCAGCGTAAAATATTTAAAGCTCTGTTGCACTGTCTGGGAGTTAGGAGCGTAGAAGAACTAGGCACCAAGCTCAGTCGCTCTGGGAAATAGAGCGTGACTTTTATGCTTTTGTTGCACTTTTTGTTTTGTCTTTTGTAAGGCCATCAGTGCCTGTCTTAAGAAATGAAGTACAACTTTTGTGTTTGATCTGTGTGCCTTAATGAGAAATATTAATCAGCAGTCTTTGATTGTTTCCAATGTTGCTCTGTCTTCCAAAGCACACGTGACACTCATTCCATAGTTTACGAGCGCTATTTATGCGGATCTTTTCCAAGAATAGACTTGTACTTTGCCCTTTAAATAGATGGAAGAGTTTCGCAGATACTCATCTCCCATTCCTCTTCTTCTTCTCTGAGAATGAAATTTTTGGAAGATTTCACTCCCAAACTGGAAAGCAATGTTTTCTAATGTTCGACTTCTGCGCACTGTATCAAACATGAGTTTGCCAATCCTTAGCACCAAACTTGAAGGTAAATCAGTGTAATACGTGCACTTATTTTTGCTGTTGAAGATAGGCTTTCTGTTTCTTGTTTCTTGTTTCTGATTTGAACAATACACGCCTGTCTCTGTTTGATAAATGCATACTGAATAATTTTTGTTGATCTAATTTTTTTTTCTTCTTAATGCTTTCTGCAGAAACTTGGCTGAAAATTTTCTTCAGAACTGGCATTGGGGATGTGGATGCTGTGGAGAATATCCTGCTGACATCTACATCAGGAAGCTCATACGCTTTTGACGCGTAAATCAGACAACTCAGAACTCTTCGTGGGATAGAAGGGTCTTCCTTAGATGGTAGGAAGAGCCTTTATACACGAGAGTTGGATGGTGGAGTCAACTCTACTACCGAGAAATCGGGTAGTAGAGTTCCTTTCGCGGGAGAACTAGGAATTGTATCCCAAGGTTGGATACATTCCTGTCTCCTCTGAAAGGTCGCTCCTAATCCACCAGTTGTATTAGCAGCACCACGACTTTGGGCTGCCACACTCTGTGGTTCTCCTCTCGTCTGAGAGAGAAGACCAGAGTTTGATTCCTGCTGATCTGGTCGTGACTGAGACCCAGACAGTCAGGAATTGCCACCAACAACGAACCTGACGGAGAAGGTCCGACGGAGAAGATCCAAAGAAGAAGATAGATCTCTATTAGGTTATCGTTGTGGTATAGAATGAAAATCCAAAATTATAATAGATTTCCATTATGATTTGTAAGAAAGTCTAAGAAAATGTAATAGACTTTTTATGGTGAAATGAGAATGGAAATGACAATTCTTCTATGCTCAATGATTTGTATTTGTGGATAAATTGTGGATATGATAGATAATAAAATCATCTTTTCTGTTTTAGAGTATATGATATTATCAGAGGTATTATGGACGTGATAATATATAGGAACTCAAAAGAAAATAGATTGATTTCTATGCAGAGGTCAAAACATGACAAATGAGTAAGTAGATTCGGAATTGATTCAGAGGTTATGAAAACATGATAAATAACGAATCCCCACTTAATAAATTGATAGAAGATTATGAACGGATGAACCGTTAGGAAATGATGAACAGATGAACTGTCGAGTGAATGTAATAAATGAACGGATGAACCGTCAAGTATTGATGAACAGGCGAACCGTCTGATGAATGTGAGAAATGAATGGATGAACCGTTAAGCATTAATGAATATGTGAAACGTCGGATGAATGAGGAACTTCTGCCTATAAATATAGCAGAAATCTGGCGAGAACGAATACTTCTACTCCTCAACATAAAAATGTCATCTGGAGAAGCATCCAAGAAGACTGAGATAGCCTCAAAGGTTCAGAAAGGCACTGAAGAACGCCCTGCTGGTCCAGTCAAAACGAAGAAGACGGAAGCAGGCGAAGGTTCGTCTGCACCCAAGCCACCAAGGGACATTCTGTATTTTCTGCTCGAACCAGGAAGGACTGAAGAAGAGGAAGCCATGAGGATGGCCGCTTGCAAATTTCTCGTGGGTTCTAGCAAGGAGGTTCTCGGCTCTTTTGCTGATCACGTCTTCGAGAAGGACGGTAGTGGCCCACGTCCAAAAGTAGAGAAGGATGATAGTGATCTTCCTTAATATCATGTATCATCATTCATGAAAATAAAATAAAAATTTTATTTTTAAACATGAATTTGTCTGATGATTACAAGTATTTACATTTATACATAGTACTTTTTAAGGAATTTGCCATTAATAGGCATCAAAACTTTTCGACCATCCAATTCTGAGAGTTGATAAGCTCCATTTGAGAAAACTTTGCTCACAATATAGGGACCTTCCCACTTTGCGTCAAATTTGCCCTTACTCATATGAGTCATAGTCATAGGACGTCTGACTGTTAGAACAAGTTCTTCTTTTTGATATGATCGAACTCTGACTTTTTTATTAAAAGCTCTTGAAATTCTAGCTTGATAGAATTCAATATTCTGTTGAGCAGATAATCGCTTTTCATCCAGAGCTTCTAATTCCTGAAGTCGAAGACGATCGTTATTTTCAGCAGTGAGTTCATTAGCGATTGCTATCCTTAAAGAAGGAATTTGAATCTCTAATGGAAGAACAGCTTCGCAACCATACACCAGAGAGAAAGGTGTACATTTGGTAGCATTACGAACTGTAGTGCGATAAGCCCACAAACATTCCCCGAGCTTGTCACTCCAATTACGTTTATTAGTGGAGACAAACTTCTTTAGGAGTTTGATGATAGTCTTGTTGAAAGCTTCTGCTAATCCGTTAGCTGCTGGATTATATGCGGTAGAAGCCACATTATTGATCCGGTGATCGTCACAGAATCGAGTAAATTTCTGGCTGACGAACTGTGGTCCGTTATCATGAACAATGCGTCGAGGAACACCAAATCTGTAGATGACGTAGTGCTTAATAAAGCTGATGACATTAGACGTCTTAACTTCAGATAAAGGAATGGCTTCGGCCCATTTGAAGAAGTAATCGGTTATTGCGAGAATGAACCGATGACCTTTAGATGACGGTGGATTGATCGGGCCGACAATGTCCATGCCCCAAGCTTCGAAGGGCCATGATGTTGTCGTCGGATGTAGAAATTCTGAGGGTTGATGAATAAAATCTGCATGGATTTGACAAGCTTTACACTTCTTTGCATATTCGATGGCATCAGATACCATGGTGGGCCAATAATAACCCATACGTCGAATATGGTCTTGAAGTTTTGGTCCTGGCTGATGTGCTCCACAAATTCTATCATGTGCTTCGCGAATGATTTGTTGAGCCTCGTCACCGACAACACATCGAAGGAGTAAACCATCATAAGCTCGACGATATAAGGTCTTTGTTGTATGATTGTAGTAGAATCTGAGTGATCGTCGTCTGATAGATGCTGCCTCACTCGGATCATCCGGAAGAATATCATATAATACGAGATCTAAGAAAGAAAGTCTCCAATCTTTATCCGTATTCTGATTCTCATTCGAGTTACTGAAGATGAATTCCATGCTGGAATCGGATGAAGATGACATCGATTTACGACTGAATCCAAATCCTCTTGTTGTGTTGACGTCATGAGATGTTGATTCTTCAATGTCAACTGGAAGTCCTAGAGTCAAGTTATTTTCAAGATAAAATAATTCTCGATTACGAACAACAATCATTTGTTGCCGTCTGATTGGAATATCCAGCACCGCTGCAAGATTAGCAAGGGCATCAGCTTCTGTGTTACATGCTCGCCTAACATGTTCAATGAAGAATTCTTCAAACGAAGAAGCCATAGATATAGCTATTTTATGATAAGGAACCAGATCTTGATGGCGAACTTCATAAGTACCCCTGATCTGATTGACAATGAGTTTAGAGTCTCCATACGCCTCCAAATGTTGAATATTCAGATGTTTAGCGAGTTGAAGACCAATAAGTAATGTGTTGTACTCAGCTACATTGTTTGAACACGGCTGATCGAGAGAATTAGCTCTTTGGATAGCAAGACCTTCTGGCGATATAAAAACAATTCCAACTCCAGTGACAATATCGCCATTAGGACCAATTCTTGATGCTCCATCAAAGAATAGACGCCAAGTAGGATCTTCTTCAGCAATTTGATTTAAATCTAGGACTTCATCTGGGATTTCATCATAGAGTTTTGAATTTTCTGGAATTGAGTGAGCAGCCAGAAAATTAGCTAAAGCTTGTCCTTTGACTGATTTCTGAGGAATATAGTACATGTCATACTGAGCAAGTAGGATTCCCCAGTTAGCCAATCGAGAATTCAAAACACTGGGTTTCTTCATCATGATCCGTATAGGATTGATCCTGGAGATGACATGAATAGTCTGGCCAATGATATAATGACGTGTCTTTTGGACAGCAAACATCAAGGATAGACATTCTTTTTCAACCGGTGAATATCGAGGTTCAGCTCCGGTCATAGTGCGGCTGAGATAATAAATGGCTTGTTCATGGCCATTTTGATTCTTTTGAGCGAGTAATGCACCCAATGAATGACTCATTGCTCGAGTATAGAGGAGGAACGGTATTCCTGAGACGAGAGGTACCAATACTGGAGGGCTCATTAGATATTGTTTTATATCATCGAATGCTTTCTGACATTCATCATTCCAGACAAAAGAGACACCTTTCTTCATAAGTTTGTTGAATGGTCTGCAGCGTCCTGATAAATTAGAGATGAATCTCCTGATATAAGCGATTCTTCCTTGAAATCCTCGTAGCTCTTTTAAGGTACGTGGAGGACGCATCTCTTGGATGGCTTTGATCTTCTCGGGATCTACGTGTATACCTTTAGAGGTAATGACGAAGCCGAGAAATTTACCACTAGAGACGCCTAAGAAGGACTTAGTAGGGTTCATCTTTAATTAATGCTTACGCATTAGATCAAATATAGTCTTCAAATCTTGGATATGATCCTCCTTTTGTCAACTTTTGACTGCAATATCATCAACATAGCATTCGACTGTTTTCCGCAAATGTTCACGGAATATAGTGCTCATAGCTCGTTGATAAGTTGCTCCTGCATTCTTGAGACCGAATGGCATAACTGTATAACAGTATGTACCAATCGGCGTTCTGAAAGAAGTGTGCTTCTCGTCCTCTGGAAACATTTTGATCTGATTGTACCCAGAATACCCGTCCATGAATGACATTCGTTCAAATCCACAGGTATTATCAACCATGACATCAGTGATTGGTAGAGGGAATTCGTCTTTAGGATATGCCGCATTGAGATCGCGGAAGTCTATGCATACTCTGATCTTGCCAGTCTTTTTAAGAACAGGAACAATATTAGCCACCCAATCGGGATGTTGTTCCTCTCTAATAAACCCAGAGGTAATGAGTTTATTGACTTCAGCTTCAATTGCATCCATGATGTCTGGACGAAATCGTCGCTGTTGTTGTTTGACCGGTTTAGCATTCGGCAAGATATTGAGCTTATGAGTTACAATTTGAGGATCAAGCCCTGGCATATCTTCATAACTCCAATCAAAGACATCGATGTAATCACGAATGAGTTTGATCATGTCTTTCTTATCAGTTTCTGAAAGACTTTCACTGATGAATATTGGTTTGGGAGATCCCTCTTCACCAACATCTATTTGAACAAGTTTATCTTCAGTCGGAGGTTCTTTTTGCTCGAAACGGAACTCCCATTGATTATCTAATCTTTGGGCCCACTGTTCTGATTCAGGTAAGATTTCAAACTCTTCTTCATCTTCATCACTTTCTTCAGAATGGTCAATGGAAACCATATTGGAAGACAAAATGTTGCAGTAGAAGTCACCGATACTCGTATCGGAATCCCAAGAAGTGGTACTAGAAGAATCAGATCTCTTATCTTCGTCAGACTCGGGATCTTCATGGATAATATTGATGAAAGGAGTAGGAGCAGTATAACCCAATCCGTATTTCGTCCTTCCATATTTCAAAGGAGGAATCCGGACAGGTATTTTTCTTCCTTTTCCATCATTGAGGCCAGTCCTGAAGTCATAGCCTATATTTTTGATGATGTCTCTAGATTGCTGACTATAACGACGTAGTTGTAATCTTCCAGTATCATCATTTTTGTCATCATCTTCAAGATCAGAAGGATTTTGAGGCCCTTTGTAGAAGAATATTGGAATGTCTCCTGGCTTTCTGCTGGGAGCTAGAAAGTATGAAGATTGTACAGGTTCTAGAGATACATCTGTATGAACAGTCTGTACAACTCCTATGGTTATTGTGTTCAAGTCATCTAACAGATGTAAATAACTATGAACATAATTACACACATCAACGTACTGCAAAGGTGGAGACTTTTCATTAAATGTAAAAGCAGCAATATTTACATTGGGAGAAGGCTGAGCCTTAGAGATTTTAGCCAAGTCAATGACTAAAGGGGGAGAAGAAGAAGAAGCTTTGTTTCGATTAAGATCGATAACAAATGGCTCAGAAGAGGTGAGCTCCCTTGAAGTTTGAGTAGGAAGAGTAGTCCGCCCTCCAACTGGAATTAGCAGAGTATCTTGTGAAGATACAGGAACTGTAGTACGCTCACTGACAGGAATGATCAGTGTATTTTGAGTAGATGACTGAGGTAACGGAGAGATCCGTCCACTTACTGGAATGATGAAAGAATCTTCTCCAGAGGGTTTAGGAGATTGTTGCTGAGTAGTTCGACCTTTAACAGGGATTATTAAAGTCTCACTTTATGCATCTTCTTTCTCCATAGCTTGTATGATCCTTGTATACTCTTCTTTGTACATTCGGGAATCGTTGAAATAAGCTTCAACCCCGTGGAAGGGATTTATATCAGCAACTTCTTTTTGTACTCTTCCATTGCTATCAATGTATTTAAAACATTGATGAAGAGTAGAGGGCACCACATTATTTTCATGAAGAAAGGGCCTCCCCAGAAGAAGATTATAGGATCCCGCGATCTCGATCACATAGAAAGTGACTTTAGATCTGAAATTGCCTATCTGAAGCTTCAGATGAATCTTTCCTAAAGGCTCACTTCGGCTTTGATTGAATCCTAAGATAGTAGTAACCGTCTTGGAGAGCTTGTGAAGAGGGATTTTTAGTTCATCCAACAAACTCTTTGGCATTATACTTATAGCAGACCCTGGGTCAATGAGGATACGATCTATCTTCATCGTATCAATATAACCAATGTAGTAGAGAGGTCGGTCATGTCGATTATCCTCCAGTAGCATGTCGTCTTATGTAAAGGTGATATTTGGGATAATCTCCAGTACACTGTTGCAATGTAAGCAAGTGGCAGGTTCCACATCTGGCTTCTTCAATTGTGCAAGACAAGAGTCAGCTTGTAGAAGGGCTTCACTTAACGTCTCCCGAGTTTTTTTAGAAAGACGTAGAAGTTTAAAGAGGGACATTCTAGCTGGAGTATTAGCAAGTTGAGCCAAAATGTCAAAGTTGTAAGGCTTCTGAAGTCCAAGAGGAAGAGACTTCTTGATTGGTTTATCAAACTGAGCTTGTTGCTTGCCTTTCTCAAGAGTTGTGGGTTTGGAAGGAACAGGTTCAACTGGTGTAGTTGAAGGAACAGGTGCGGTAGATGATTCTTCTTCAGGAGGAACATTAGGAGCATCTTTAGCAGCTGAAGGGATATCAGTAGGATCTTCAGGATTTTTAGAATAATCCTTTAGGTAAGGTTTCCCCGTTCGAGTAGCACTAACAAGTGCTTCTTCTTTGTCTTTTGGCTCTGTGTCAGAGGTAGACCCAAGAGAAGTCATATGACATGACTTGATCTTTCCAGCCTTCTTCGACTTTCGAGAAGAAATCTTTTGAGGAGAAGGAGATTCAAAGTCTGTTATTAGATCAGGATGAATCCACATGATTTCTCCAGTCTCTAAAGTGATTGGTGCTAATCCTTCAGACTATGGAGGAGGAATATTTACTATTTTAAGAGTTGCCTTGGGAATAGGAACAATTTCGCTTTCAAGAAATTGGGGAGGGAAGTCTCCAAATTGCATAGAGACGACATTAGAAGTGACAGTCTTCTCTTTTGGAGTAAGAGAGATAGCTCCAGACTTAATCATTTCTTGGATCTTTCCTTTCAGTACATAACATGTACGAATTGTGTGACCCAGCATTCTGTGGTATGGACAGTATTTAGGATGATCTGTCTTACCAGCTTCATCAGGTTTCTTGATCTCAGGTAATTGTATTTTATTACCTTTCAGCAGACATTCAAAGATACCAAGGACATCGTCGTCATCAAAAGAATATTCTTCTTTGGGGCGAGGTGTTCTTGATTGTTGAGTTGTAGAGGCAGGAGTTTGAACATTTGATGCATCTTTGCTCTGAAGATTAACTTCAAGAGTTTTTTTTCCTTTGCGAGCATTATTTTTATTGTTAGCACATTGTCCTGTTTCTTTAGGAGTCATCTGCACTCCTAAACCTTTGAAGGTTTCAGTACTGATTTCTGCAGCTTTGGCACTGACTATGAAGGAAGGCCAATCTTGAAATTGAGTGGACCCTGTCCACATACTGATGATTGGCAACAAGTTTGATTTGCATGTGTCAATGGTGACAGCATCAGGAGTTCCAAGAGGCATCTTCAGAGCTTCTCTTTGAAACCGTTCAATGTATTCCTCTGTAGATTCATTATTTTTCTGCTTGATTCTAATAAGAGCAGACATAGTCATGTCATTAAGCCCTTCATAGAACCTTTCAAGAAACATCTGTTTGAAACCAGCAAATGAGGTAATGCTCCCATCTGGGAGACTCCTATACCATTCATAAGCCGTTCCCTTGAGACATCCAATAAATATCCGAGTAAGGAGGGCATCACTTGGTTGTAGTTGATCAGTCATCACTTCAAAGTGATTAATAAACTGACTTGGAGAAGTGGTTCCATCATAGAATGAGATAGTAGGAGGCTTGTATTTAGGAGGATATGATACTTGCTTCCATTCTATCGGATAAGGCTGCTTGATGCCTAACCTTTGTAAACCATCCTTCTGTTTGAATGCCTCGAATTGAGTTTTGAGATTCTTCAATTCTTCAGAGACAACTCCCGAAGATTGTGGAGTTGTGGCTTGTAGAGAATAGTTGGAAGGAGGAACAGCATTGTAAGCACTACCCCCAGCTCCAGAGAGACTAGGATTTGGCTGAGCTGGTCCAGGAGTATTGGATTGTACTGCTGGAGGAACTTGTACTAGACTTATATCAGTATCAGTCTGTCGATTTTGCAACTGAGATGTCATGAGTTCATACATCGACTTCATTGTGTCAGTCATAGACTTCATTTGCTGTTCCAAAGAAGCAATTCTTTGATCTTGAGGAGTCAAGGAAGAAGAAGGTTCATCAGTATTCCCATCAACCATGTAAGTCGTGACTGTATGAGGGATTATTGATGAACTAGTGGATGTTGTATGCTCTGAATCATTGCTTCGTGCATCAAAGTCAACTGTGCATCAAAGTCAACTGTAGGAGAATTACCCCCAGTAGGAAGAGGTGGGAAGTTAGATTCTCCAAGGAATTCAGAATCAATTTCAGGGATCAAATTTCTTTGACTAGAAACCAGGACTCTTGCTCTGGTGTTTCTATATACTCCATCTGGACTATCAACTCTACCCCCGGTGTCCCGAGAAGTCATATTGACAGAGGCAAACAAAGGCTCATCTTCATCAGGCATAGGTTCATACTGAATCCTATTGAAGACAGACTATCGTTTAGTTTGACATCTGCATTGCATTATGGCTCTTGGCTGGAAGTCACATTCATGATCACCATGGTCTTGAACCGTTGATTGACATCTGCACTGAATTATGACTCTTGGATAGAAGTCACATTCAGCATGTTCCTTTGACATAGAATTACTCCTTCTCTTCTGTTGAAGATATTCCCGTAAATCTGTTTGTGAAGATTGAGGAGTATACTTCCTGTTCTTGGGTCTTGATGGCTCTTGATTATACAAAGAGTGATTAATGTGAGCCACATAATTTCTTGCATACTCTGCATCTGGATCTTTTATCTTCATATCCAATTGGTATGGTTTCTTAACACCAGAAGTGCTGAGTTTTGTTCTTAAATCAGTGGAAGGTAACACATTAATTTTGGAAACATGGAGTTTTCCTTCCATTAATCTGGATATTTGCAGAGAAGGAAGAGTTGAACCACTCCTTTGATTAGGAGTTGGTAACAGACCCTCTTTAATGGACAGATTCTGTGCCCAATTTGAAGAAGTCAAAGAAGAAGATATTAAGGAATATTTCTTCTTAGACTCAATCAAATTTTGAGACATAGAATGTCCAGAAGGAAGAGTAGTCAAAAGACCATCTCCTTTCCTTTGACTAACAAAAGTATCAGTCAAAGCTGTTCCTGAAGTAAAAACTACAGGAGCAGAAGAAACAACTAAAGAGTTATTCCTTTTCGAAGGGACTTTGTGTGGAAGATCACCCCCAGTTCTAGTAGAACTCGGTAAAGAAGAAGAGATAACTAAGAAGTTATTCTTCTCTGATGAAATACACGCTGAAATAGATTTGGCTAAGGAACCAGTACTGTTAGCGTGACTTTTAATTTTAGAATTACACGCTGGAACAGATTTGGCTAAGGAGCCAGTACTGTCAGCGTGACTTTTAGGGTTAAATTCGTACGCTGGAACAGATTTGGCTAAGAAGCCAGTACTGTCAAAGTGACTTTTAGGGTTGAATTTGCACGCTGGAACAGATTTGGCTAAGGAGCCAGTACTGTCAGCGTGACTTTTAGGGTTGAATTTGCATGCTGGAACAGATTTGGCTAAGGAGCCAGTACTGTCAGCGTGACTTTTAGGGTTGAATTTGCACGCAGGAACAGATTTGGCTAAGGAGCCAGTACTGTCAACGTTACTTTTGATTACTGTCATCTTCGAGCGCACAAGAGTGTGCGTGCTTGCAGTGGAGTTCTTGCCAGAGGTAGGAGTAGACACTGTGGCAGAGACTTCACCATTGACTGCCAACTGATTCTTAGGGACATAGACAGAGTGTCCCTTCGACTTGGCTGTGATGATGGAGGCTAGAGTGGGCTTGCCACCCTTAGCCCGCTGTATTTCTTCATAGGCGAGTTGATCGAATTTGATCGTCATCACCTTCTTCGTCGAGCCGATTGACGAAGTGTCGTATTGAGTTGTTACTATCTCAGAAGAGGAGATGGTTTTCCCCAGCAGAGTTGCCAATTTGTTTTCCATAAATAAATTCTCTTTATTTGTTGTGTTTCTGGGAAAATTACAACTGTAGGAATCCGATCTAGAAGACGATCGCTTTATCCCTTGGACTATGCGAAGAAGAAAAGCTCTCAAAATTTTGACAGTATATATCAATGTATCTGTACAATAAATGAGAAAAAGAACTCTATTTATAGAGTCAAGAATAATAACTGAAAAGATGACTGTCTTCACAGCCTATGTATAGTTAAAAATCACGCAGGATTTAACATACACAAGGCTGTGAGCAGTTACTGGATGTGGCCTGTAACTGTTGGACACATGGCAATCATGCATGAGTCGTGTGCAAGTTACAGGACAAGCAGGCGAGAGATCAGTGGCATGGCTGCCACGTACTCCAATTTGATGAAATCCATGCAGACTTGTTGAAGACGAAATCCACGCGAACTCGGTGTAGAAAGCTTCAAAATCCATGCAAACTTGGGGCAGGAAGCTTCAGGATCCACGCAGACTTCGAGGCAAAGAACTCGAAAATCTACACAAATTTGAGGAAGAAAACTTCAGAATCCACGCAAACTTGAGATGAAGATCACAAATACACGCAGACTTGAGATAGAACTGCCAGCTGTCTTGATTCGGCGTGTCTTGACTGACACAAAATCTCTGACAGTGATTGCTTTGTCAGTCGCATTAAATGACAAGAAACCCTTTTGGTACGCCAACTCGACGAAGGCTGAGTCTTGCTGAAGAAGATTTCGAAAATCACGTAATAGACGGCGATGATCTCTCGAATTCTGTGTATACGTGGCATACGAAGAGATATTCTTCGACTGTCGTGTTGTCAGTCATAATTACTCTTTGACAAATGATGAGCTGTCTCCCAGCGTGATTTGTTTATATTGTCTGGATCAACTGAGCGTGACTTTTGACTCTGTCTTGATCAACTCAGCGTGACTTTCATTTTTGAGGCCTACACTCGCAATCGTGTTAAAATCTCCAATGCATAGCCACGGAAGGCTGTTGAAGGAGTTGTAGGTGTCCATAAGGGTGTTCCAAAGCTGCTTGTGCTCGACGTAGTCACAGCTGCCATGAACAGTGAAAATGAGGGATCGGAAGGTGAGGGAGGGGTGTTCCACCCAGCAAGAGAGCGCCTGGTCGGAGTCGAGGACAGTACCAAAGAGGCATTCGTCGAAGAAGAGGATCCAGATATCGTGACACCCAGCAATGGCGTTCGGGAAGTCGAGCTAAAGTTTGATGGATTTGAGTTTTCTCTGGAGGATTTTGGGTTCGATGATAACTATAATATCGATCCGGTGGATTTTGATTAGGGTGATTAATCTCCTCATGGTTGGTTTGTTGGCCAGCCCTCTGACGTTCCATGTAGGATGTTAAGCATTAGCATGATTGTGATTGGGGGTGGAGTTGAGCTTGGAGGCTGACCGTGTGGTCATGACCGAGGGCTCTTGAGCTAGATTCTTTTTCTTTTTATTTTGATGGATTTTGGGGATCCTTTGGGTTGCTGCATGGGTGGCTGCCGTCGAGTCGCGGCGGCTCGGGGCCTCGGTTCCTGTGGCATTCTTCGGGGGGTGACGAGTTCTAACTCAATCTCGGCCAGAGCGCTGAGGGGGTTGTTGGGGTTCAGAAAGCCGGCATCCTGGGCTTGTCGGTTCCTGGCCTTATATTCTAGGCCTAATGACTGTGCAACCTCAACCGAGTGGAAGAAGGTGGGTGAATCAACTAGTGCAGGGTGGGTGATCAGCGCCAACCTATTCTTCCCTGCTATGCCCGAGTCGACGACGGATAGACCGTCAGCGTTCTCACCACCTTCATCGGGCGGGGACTTGTCGGAAGGAGGTTCGACTGGTCTTCGACCTCAGAAGAGGAGCTGAGGATCTCGAATATGTTGAGGAGGGTGATGCCTGTTGGCTTGTCAGGTACCATACAAATATCCGACGTAGAGGGAGCGTGAGGGCTGGGGGAGCTGTCGCTTTCTGTAAAGTGAGAGTAGGAGTTGGAGAGGGGAAGGATAGTGCCTGGGATGGGGAGTTGGGTCATCCTGGGGGATTGAGTCTTTTGTGATGCTTTCTTTCTGAGCTCCGGGTGGGCCTTGAAGCAATGCTTCGAGAGGTGGCCTCTGATCTGACAGTGCTTGCAGAAGCTTATGATATTGTTGTACTCAAGCGTCTGGAGGTGTGTTCATCCCCCTAGCTCGAGCTGAATGAGCGATGGGGGTCGAAGGATAGATCGATCTCTACGCAAATCTTGGCGTAGTTGCCTTTGGATAGATTGTGTATTTCTTCGGCGATGGCTACTAAGGTCCCAAAGGAACTGGCAATTCTCTTGAGCGCTGCGAGAGTGAAGCAGACAAGGGGAAGGTTCGGCAGGGTAATCCACATCGAGATAATCTTAGAGTCGACAGTGGGGTTGAAACTGGGGGACCATTTAGCGATCTTCACGTTGAGGTATCCGATGTTGGTGGTGCCCTTAGCCTATACCAGGGAGGAGTCGGGATTAGAGGAGAGGTGGAGGAGAAGGTGTTTTGAGTCCAAGGGTGTGACCTTGTACGCTGATGAGAGACCCCAGCCTGTGATGGCTTCTTTAGCAAAGAAAAATTTAGGGCATCCGGACTGGAATTTCAGCACAAAGGTCTTCGAAAAGGATGAGGATAATGAGAAAATTTCGTCGGGGGAGAACGGCACTCTGATGGTTTGTCCTTCGGGTGGGGTAGTGAACTCGATCTCTGGAAGTTCGAGATCCTTCTCGACGGGGGGCAACTGCGCTACTCGATCCGGCCATAAAATCTCTACGAAAGAGGGGGCGGTGGATGGCATCGATGTACGACCGGAAGGGGGTAAAGAATGTTGCCCGAATGGAGAGAGATAAGGGTTGTTTGGTGGAGCAAGTGTTACGCTGCGTGTCGAAGGCGATCCATCGGGCTGCGAGCGACGTCGGGTCCCACAGGGTTGGGCGCCGTGGGACGGCTGAGAAGACCAAGCACATGTCTACTGAGCTTAGGCGCATGAAGCCCCTGGGGGGTAGGAGCGCATGCCTGGAGCCCAGCTTCGCTGGCGTATAGCTAATGGCAAATAGGGGGGCATGGCAGCTGATGATCGGCTGGGGCGCATGGCCTGTCGGAATTGGGAGCCTATGGTCGCCTAATGGTGACACGGGCGCATACTCTACCGCGAGGTGGATGGGCGCATGCGCCAGCACGGAGGAAGTGGGCGCATAAGCGCGTCGGCGTGGGGCGGGCGCATGGCTCCCTGATGGGGAGGTGGGCACAAGGGCGGGCGGGAAATTCGAATTTTCCGAATTCAAATTCGAAGCAAGCGGGAGGGAAGGCCCGGGGACCGAGGCGACAGAGGCCACGAGGCCCTTCTGAACAGGAAGGATGAGGCCGTGCGACACCGCCGAGGGCGAGGGCCACCGGAGAGAAGAGGCAAGACTGGGGGGAAGGGGGATGAGCTCCTCCGGGAGCGCTGAGCGGAGCAGTCGAAAGGGATGGGGATCCGGCGACGGCGGGGGCAGGGGACTGGGCGATGGCCGAGGGCGGCCACCGGAGCTTCGGGGCTACTCCGACAGAGGAGAGGACAACCATGGCTAGTTGATCTGGGGTCCAAGCCGGGGTCGGATTGGAACTTACCGACGCGAGACTACGGGCAGCGGAAGCGCCACTCCCCCGACGCCGGGAGAGATAAGGGTGTGGGGGTGGTAGACCGCCTGAGCTGGACGATCCCGGCCCCGTCGCCGAGGACGGATGACGGGAGCAGTCGGCGCCGAGAATCCACGGAGTCGGGATGGGGTGCTGGGGGAAGGGGGAAGAGGAGCTTGCATCGGGAGTTGGGTCGCCCTCGGGGATTGAGTCTTTTGTGGTGCTTTCTTCCTGAGCTCCAGGTGGGCCTTGAAGCAATGCTTCGAGAGGTATATATTTTTTTCGAGAGGTCTATATATATATATATGGGATGGGAGCTATATAGGTATCATGTTATGCATTAAGTTTATATGTGGGTATCATGTTATGTATAGAGAGTTGTGGGTTCAGTCCACTTGGGTAGTAGTGTATTGATTAGGGTTAGCTCTATGATATATATATATATATATATATATATATATATATATATATATATATATATATATATAGGGATGGTTATATGAGGGTTTACCTTCATATCTAGTCAATATATATGTTAGAGTATATATAGATGTCAGCTATATTGTTTGTTAGAGTGTGTATGATATAGGTTATAGGTATATATGGGTATTGTATATATGATATCTATATCTAGTATCTTGGTATCATAGCCTATGGTTGAGATATCCTATAGATTGACCTAGAATAGACCCAATAGGCCTAATTGAGCTTGTTGACTAGAGTTTGACCAAACCCTAGACAGTTGACCAAGTTAGTTTAGATGTTGACCTAGTTTGAGTAGAAGGTTGACCAGAGTTGACCAAGAGTTGACTTCGATCTATATTGATCTAGAATCATGTAGATTGTATTGTAAACTTAAATTATTACATTTTGAATACATTATAACCTGTATTACTCAAAATAGGACTCCATGACTCCAGTTTGGACACCTTACATCTCAGTTGCTCAGGGTATCAACGAGTATATTCTCTGATCGTTTCATTCATGATAGTATCTATATTGACTGCTTTAGACTACTTTACTTGATGTTGTCACGTTGTAACACGGATTGGTACTAAATGGATCTTTTCATGAGAAGTTATCCCCTCATTGGGTGCATCGGGTACTTCATGTCATGTGCTATTCACGTACATCATGTACTCCTTGTACTCATGTTATTCGTCTACTCTCATGTGCACTCATGTACGCTGATGTACACTTATATTCTCTCATGTATGCCCATGTTCTCACATGTTTCATGTATAACCAACAAATCATGCACGTAAAGTAACTTGACCAGATCCTTGTGTATTGATTGGGGTAGGGGTGAGTAGGAGTGGTTATGTGATCAATTCCCAAGTAGTTTCGTCATGTACAACTCTGTTAACTTAGGCATGTGCAACCCAAACCGATTTCATAACCATCTTGTGCTCTAAATCACTTATATTTACTTACAATTCTTATTTTCTATAAAACTTTAATGTACTCTGATTTGTCTATTTTCACTGTTCATGTACATCTCTCTACGAAGTTTCATGTATTTCATGTTCTTCATATACACCTCTTTACAGCGTTCATGTATTTTATGCTACTGCTTTTCTTATTATGTTTTGGATCTGTTTTAGAGATATGTGCTCGCTCCCGTCCTGACAGGATAATGTTGAAAATTTTATAGATAACTTGTTATATATATATATATATATATATATATATATATATATATATATATATATATATATATATATAGGAAAAAACAGGGCTTTTATTGAATAAGTAGGCGCAAAATGCCGAAGCCTATACAAGTAAGCGCGCTAACGCGACAAAAGGACAGAAAAGGAAACGAGCGATACGCGCACCCAAAACAAAGGGGGGAGGGCGGCCTAAGCCAGGTCCTTCCAGAACGAGTTGGGGACGTGAGAGCAGCGCCTCCTCACTTTGGAGCATTGTCTGATGATCTCTCTGTACAGCTGAGGAGGTGGGAGATGGCTCCCTTTATATCGTGATTTGTTCCTGTTTTTCCAAAGAACCCAAATGCCAGCGGCTGCTACGATCTGATGACCGTGGGAATGACTCCAGGATTTCAGGAGATCGTAGAAGTCCCCGGTAGGTTGACCCATACTAAGATTCTGATGAAGCTTGGACCAAGTGCCTGCAGCCAGGTCCCCCAAAAGAAGGACGTGTTCGACTGATTCTTTCTTGTGCTCCTCGCAGCAGTGGCATCTTGACACGAGGCTGAATCCCAATGATCCGATGATGTCATCCGTCGGGATCTTGTGGCGAAGAGCACGCCAGATTAGGATAGACCATTTGATGGGAATGCATGCCTGCCAAAATTTGGCATTGACGATATTCGATGCCCCGCTGCCTCTGGCTACACTTCTGGCGGAAGCCAAAGTGAAAGTCCCACTAGGGTTAGGGGACCATCTCCAGGAGTCTGACGCGTCGGTGATCCGCAGGTTCGCAGCAAGAAGACTGTTAGCCGCAGGTTGGCCAAGCCAGTCTCTGACCTTCCTCCAATTCCATCCGGAGCCGCCCTCCCAAAGGTCTCGAATGGTGCACCCCTACGGAGTAAGAATATTGGGGTGAATGATATCTGCTCCAAGCCACCTCTCCAGGCAGGCCTGGGAGCGGCCATCACCCAATTGGAGACGAATAAGAGGTTCAGCAGTGATGCGGCCCCGAGTTATGCGGCACCATGATAGCGAGGATCTGTTGTTAGTTCTAGCCTCCGACAGATGGGAGAATCTGGAGTATCTGGCTCTCATAAACTTCGTCCATAAGGAGGTCTCGGTGCGCAACTTCCACCATAACTTAAAGGAGCAGGCATCCGCGATGTGGGCGAGTCTGCAAAAGCCCAGACCACCTTCTCCAGTGGGTTTGGCTATCGTCTTCCAACCGGCCCAGTGATGTTTGTCTTTGCCATCGCTATGTCCCCAAAAGAACTTGGCGAAGAGGGATTCGAGAGAGTGCGGCACCTTCATGGGGAAGAGCAGACGGCCAGAATATACATCGGGATGGACGATAGCACGTGTTTGATGAGGATCGTTTTGCCTCCTGGGGATAAGGTAGCGTTATGCCATCATACAAGGAGTTTGCGGATCTTGTCTGCGAGACGATCATATATTCCGGAGTTAGCCTTGCCGTACACTAGCGGACACCTGAGGTATAGGAATGGGGGTAGGCCGTGCTGAAAGAGGTCATATTGGTGAACAGGGTAGAACGGGTTCTGTCAGCTTTGTGATGAGTGTAGATGACGCTCTTGTTGTTGTTGACTCGCTGCCCGGAGCAGTTGGTGTATCTGGCGATCGTATTCAAGACGACCTCGATTGATCCGCTATCTCCGGAGGAGAAGATGAGGATATCGTCAGCGTAGGCCAGGTGAGTAATAAGAGGGCAGCCGGTGGTGGTGTGAAAGTGGTTGAAACCGGCCATACTGGGCATGCTATTGAGGCTTCTACTGAGAGCTTCGGCCGCGATTATGAAAATGGTGGAAGAGAGCGGATCCCCCTGTCTAACCCCGCGAGTAGAAGGAAAGAATCCCGCTGCCTGACCGTTGATGACGGTGGAGAACCACGCATTGTTGATTGATCTAACGACGATGTCAATCCATGATTCGGAGAAGCCAAAGGCCCTGAATACCCAGATCATGATTTGCCAGTCCAGGCGATCGTATGCTTTTTCCATGTCTAGTTTGATGGCCACGTTCCCCCCTCTCGACGGGAACTTCATGCACGTGATCATCTCTTGGGCAAGAAGGATGTTGTCTGTAATATTGTGGCCTTTAACGAATTCGCTTTGTTCTTCTGAAATAATCTTGGGGAGAAGATCGGACATCCGATTGGCGACAATCTTAGATATGATCTTGTTGGTGAAGGTGCAGAGGCTGATCGGATGAAAGTCCTTAAAGGTTTCTGGATTGTCTTTCTTGGGGATAAGGATGATGTTGGCACAGAAAATCGAATTAGGGTATCTAGCCCCTTGGAGAAAGGCAATAGTGGCTTCAACTAAGTCGGTTTTAATGGTGTCCCAACAAGCTCTGAAGAAGACTCCGTTGAAACCGTCCGGCCCCGGAGCACTGTTCTCATCAATGGACCAGACCGCAGCTTTGACCTCCTCCTCGAAAGTGGTGGCCATCAGGATCTCATTGTCATTATCGGTAATGAGGGAAGGGATGACCGACAATAGCATCACGTCTTTGTCGACCCGCTCTTTCGTAAATAGGCTGGAGTAGAAGTTCACGGCCGCAACTTGGATCTCGGCCTGGTCATCAACCAGGTTGCCATTGTCATCGGAGTAATTGTAATTTGTTCCTTCGTCCTTTAACGTAGGCATGGAAAAATTTGGAGTTACGGTCGCCGTCAGTGTCCCAGGTCAATCTAGCTTTTTGCTTCCAGAATTCATTCTCCACTCTCAGCCTAGATTTAAGAAGAGCTCTAGCAAGGTTTAGGGATGATCGGGTCTCCAGGGAATTGTGGAGGGCAAAAGTGGACTCCGCGCGGGTGACATCGTCCTCCGCCTCTCGAATAGCCTGGAAGATGTCGTCGTATGCCTCTTTGCTCCAAGATGAAAGGGCCTTTCTAGTGGCTTTAAGCTTGGACACCAGACGGGTCATTGGATCAGTGGCCGAAACGGAGTTCCATGCCGAAGCAACGATGTTCTGAAATTAAGGGTGATGGCGCCAAAAGTTGAGGAAGCGGAAAGCTTTCTTGTTGCCGATGTAGTTGTTGCTGATCTGGACGAGGAGAGGGGAGTGATCCGATTCTGTGGAGTTGAGGTACGAGAGATTAGTGATCATGCCCAAGTTGAGCCAGCCATCGTTGATTATCGCCCGATCTAAGCGGGAGTACTGACGTCGGTGACCCTCTTGCATGTTACACCAGGTGAATGTGCTGCCGAGGAAAGGGATATGGGTGAGGTTTCCGTAGAAGGTAAAGTTGTTGAAATCATCCATTGCTGGTTTGGGAGGGGGGCGACCGCCGAACTTTTCCTCGTTGCAAGCTACAGTATTGAAATCGCCTATGCACAGCCACGGAAGCCCCTGCGTAGGAATCTTCAGGAGATCGGCCCAAAGCAATCTGCACTCAGGGATGTCGCAACTGCCATGGACTGCAGAGATGACGGAACGGGACTTGAGGGCGGGGTGTTCTACCCAACAAGTAATAGCCTGGGAAGATTCATGGATGATGCCAAATTGGAAGTCTTGAGCAAGAAAAAGCCAGATGTCGTTGCCGCCTGCGATGGCATGAAGGAAGCCAAGCTTGAGTTGGATGGCTTTAAGTCTTTTTTGAGGGATTTTAGGTTCGATGATGATTAAAAGGTCAATGCGATGAGTCTTCTTGAGGCTAAGAATTCTGTTCATCGTCGGTTTGTTGCCGAGCCCCCTCATGTTCCAGGAGATGATGTTAAGCATCGGTTGAAGAAGTGGGATAGGGTTGATTGTGCTTCGTGGCGGACCTGGTAGTCCTTGCCGTCATCAGCTTTTGGTTATTTTTGTTCTTCTTGGATGAGGATTTTTTGGTTGGGACGCTAATGTGTTCGTGGCTTCCTTACTCGTTGTTGAATCGACATTGATCGCTGCTTCCAGCAATGTTAGCGTTGGTGATAGGTGAGTCGTTGTCCTGATCTTCCAGGGCACAAAAGGGATTGTCGTGGTCCAGAAACCCTGCTTCCTTGGCTTGCCAAAATCTTCCAGTTAAGATATGACTGCGAGTGGTTTGAGCGTCCTTTGGGGGGGTGGGAGGATGTCGAGAGGGCTCAGGGTCTTCCTGGGGCACCGCGAACTGCTCTGAGTTGCTCTTCGACGAGTCCTCTCCTTGTTGTTGAGGTCGGTTGATGGGTGGATGGGTGATGTGGAAGATCTCAGGAGAGGGTGGTATGGTGAGCTCTAGTTGGATGGGGGGTTGGGAGATGAGGGTGTTATCAACATTTGGTGAAGTGTGAGGTTGCTGGTCTTGGAGGAATTTTGATGGGCTGTGGGGGTAAGGGGTGGACTGTAGTCGTAATGTGCGTCAACTGAAGGGGAGCCTGAGAGGAGTTCGAACGAATTGTGGAGGGCGAGTGTGGAGGGACGAAAAGGAACGATAGTACGACTGTTTGTAGCGGCCGTCTGAATGAGAGTGTGAGACTGATCTTCGATTTGAGGGAGGGGGTCTGGGGTCGCTTTATGGATGGTAGTGGCGGGTTCTCGATGTGCAGTGGACGCGCGTGGGGTGCGCGGAATAGACTTCTTCAGTTCGGGGTGAGCACGGAAGCAATGCTGAATAAGGTGGCCGCTCATCTGACAGTGATTGCAGAAGATGATGTTGTTATCGCAAACCAGCTGCTATCTGTGGGAAGTATCCCCGAGCTCGATCTCTATAAATTTGGGAGGGTCGTTCGCAAGGTCTAGCTCCACACATATCTTTGCATAGTTGCACTTGGAGAGATTACGAGTTTCTTCCGCAATAGCTACCAGGGTCCCGAAGGAGCTGGCAATCCGTTTGAGGGCGGCTGCGAAAGAGCAGACCAGGGGGAGGTTAGGAAGGGTGATTCATGTTGAGATGATTTTAGAGTCAATTTCCGGGTTGAAGTCGGGGCTCCATTTGACCACTTTAGCGATCTGCGATCCCATTCTGGCTGTGCCCTTAGCCCGGACTATCGCAAAGTCCGAGTGTGAAGATAGGTGAAGGAGCATATGTTTGGGATCGAGAGGAGCTACCCGGAAGGCAGCGGAGAGACCCCACTTAGCGATATCGGCCGAGGTGATGGAGATCTTCGGGCAGCCGGACCCAAATTTGAGCACGAACGACTTGGATAAGGAGGAGGAAAGGGAAGAGATCTCCGACGCGGCGAAGGGGACCCGGATGAGATCGCTGTCAGATGGAGGCGAGAAGTCTAAATCCGGGAGTTGGATCTCTATCGTCGTCGCAGAAGGGTGCTGCCCCCCATCTGGCCTTAAGGCTTCAGCGTAGGAGACGCCATTAGGGACCGCGGAGCAAGGGAAGGGGGAGGGGGGAGGGATCGACTTCTGCGCCTGCGAAGAAGAGGGGGCGAGGAGCGACGCTAAGATCGAGGGGGCTACAGGAAGCACAGGCCCGGGGGGGCAGCTACGGAAAGAGGCCGAGCAGGAGGTGGCACCAGATTGTGCCCGAACGGCGGGGACCTCGGATTACGCGGAACCAGGTGGAGGGGGTAAGCGGGGAGTCCCGGATGTCGCCAAGAGGCTGGGGGAAGAGACCCCAAGGAGCGCAGAGGGGCAAGGGGGAGGGACCCCTGAAGTCGCCAAGGAGCAAGGAAGAGAAAATCCGGATTGCGCAACTGGGCAGGAAGGGAACTCCACGGATTGTGCCGGAATGAAAGAGGGAGGTGAGGCTGGGATGCGCAATCTGGGAACTTGCGCTAGGGGAGCGCAATAATGCGCGCACGAACCTGGAAGGGAGGCTGCGCCAATGACCACGGTGGGGCCATTGCCTAAGGGGGTCACGTGATCCTCCCTACAAGCTGAGAAAGGATCAGATGCGCAGAAACAGCGCGGCAAAGTGACCCGATCAGCAGGTTTGACTGCGCAAGGGGCAGGCATTGTTCCTAAGGAAGGGCTGACACTCGAGGGAGCCACGTGCTCGCTTGCTCCCGAGGGAGCCACGTGCTCCCTAGCTGCCGAGGTCAGAAGGAGGTTTGAAACCGACGCAAGCTCCGAGGAGGTCGGGGGGGACGGAAGGGTCGCGGAGGGGCCGAAGCACCGCTCAGCGTCCGTCGGTCCCGCTGCCAGCTAGAGCGCCGAACCTGCAGCCGAGGCGAGGAGGAATGACATCGACTGGGGCTCCGACCGCGGCCGCGCGGCTACGCTCCACCAGCTGGAGCTGAGCCCCAGTCCACCCGGGGATCGGAGGCGGAGGGGAAAGAGGCCCACGGGAGGAAGACGGCTGAGCGCCGAGGGGGGAACGTTGGCCTGGCCGAGCGCGCCGCGATGGACGCCGGCGAGCGCGGGAGAAGACGGAGATCTGGCATCCTTGGGCTGCTGTCGCGGCGACAAGCCAGCAGGGCGGATGCATCGACGGGGGGCGAGGCATGGAAGAGAGGAGCGAAGCCGGGGGCGGCTAGAAGCGCCGGGACAGGCGCCATGTTGCCGGGGAAGAAACAAAGGGGGAAAGGGAGCTCGGGACAGCCATGTATATATATATATATATATATATATATATATATATATATATATATATATATATATATATATATATATGGATATGGTATATAGGTATCTTGGTGTACTATGGCAAAGAAAAACATATATATATATATATATATATATATATATATATATATATATATATATATATATATATATATATATATATATATATATATATATAAATATATATATATATAAATAAATATATATATATATATATATATATATATATATATATATATATATATATATATATATATATATATATATATATATATATATATATATAAATATATATATATATATATATATATATAAAATAAATAAATAAATATACATATATATGTATATATTTGTATGTATGTTATATTATACCATGTGGATATGGTATATGGGTATCTTGGTGTACTATGGCATGTAGGGTTTATGGATATTATAAGCCCCTGGATTGTTAGAGTTATTTTTTTTATTATATCCTTACTATTTCAATTAATATAGTTATAATAGATATTTTTTCCACCATTGTTTTGATCATTAATGCTATTTTTCGTAGCTTTGATTTTTGGAGCACAAGAATGTCAATCTTTATAAACTTTCTTTATGAGTTTTGACCTAGACAAGTTTATCTTCGATTTGGTATATCATGTCCCACTCAAATATATCTTCTTGTATTCTTTTAGCTTCGCACAACTTCGGGGTCAACTTAGGCCAAGAAGTTACCTACCATGAGACTTGTCATAACTTCCAACTTAAATTTCGGACTCAACATCAATCAAACCTGTGAGACCCCTCCAAATTTTAATTAATTATTGAACCTCTTTTTTTGCATTTATATTTGGTAGGCATTTTAAATATTGTTAGGACTAGAATAATTCCAAGGACATAATTTTTAAATAAGGCTTATCCTTTGTAATGGTGTTATGTCCATATAGTTGGTATTGTTTTCCATAAAGAAATTCTCTTTATTTGTTGTGTTTCTGGGAAAATTACAACTGTAGGAATCCGATCTAGAAGACGATCGCTTTATCCCTTGGACTATGCGAAGAAGAAAAGCTCTCAAACTTTTGACAGTAGATATCAATGTATCTGTACAATGAATGAGAAAAAGAACTCTATTTATAGAGTCAAGAATAATAACTGAAAAGATAACTGTCTTCACAGCCTATGCCTAGTTAAAAATCACGCAAGATTTAACATACACAAGGCTGTGAGCAGTTACTGGACGTGGCCTGTAACTGTTGGACACATGGCAATCATGCATGAGTCGTGTGCAAGTTACAGGACACGCAGGCGAGAGATCAGTGGCATGGCTGCCACGTACTCCAATTTGATGAAATCCACGCAGACTTGTTGAAGACGAAATCCACGCAAACTCGGTATAGAAAGCTTCAAAATTCACGCAAACTTGGGGCAGGAAGCTTCAGGATCCACGCAGACTTCGAGGCAAAGAACTTCAAAATCCACGCAAACTTGAGGAAGAAAACTTCAGAATCTACGCAAACTTGAGATGAAGATCACAAATACACGCAGACTTGAGATAGAACTGCCAGCTGTCTTGATTCGGCGTATCTCGACTGACACAAAATCTCTGACAGTGATTGCTTTGGCAGTCACATTAAATGACAAGAAACCCTTTTGGTACGCCAACTCGACGAAGGCTGAGTCTTGCTGAAGAAGATTTCGAAAATCACGCAATAGATGGCGATGATCTCTCGAATTCTGTGTATACGTGGCATACGAAGAGATATTCTTCGACTGTCGTGTTGTCAGTCATAATTACTCTTTGACAAATGATGAGCTGTCTTCCAGCGTGATTTGTTTATATTGTCTGGATCAACTGAGCGTGACTTTTGACTCTGTCTTGATCAACTCAGCGTGACTTTCATTTTTGAGGCCTACAAAACCCCCTTCAAAGTTTTCGAAAAATGATAAATTATTTCGAAATACTTTGAAAATAGAGATGATAAAATGGATTTAGTCACGCTGAGATGACTTCAAAATTTTTCGGAAGTCGAAAAGACTTCGAAGTTCTTTGAAAACATCCAAATGAACTTATTAAATGTCATAATGACTCTTCGTTCTCCGAGACTGATTGTTTCCAATTTATGGTGGAATATGAACCGCCGGCAAAACTCAGTTATATAAACAGGAAGAAGTTTCATTTTTAATCTTCATCTTACGTCAATATGACACCAAAGGAGAAAGCTGAGGAAGAAGCACGCAAGTTGGGCTTTTGTTCTCATGGTGACCCCACTTTTGGGGGTGAAGAGCCAGATCCCCTTGTTTTCGAGCTCAAAGATGATCCCTTGCAACTAGCCAAGAATTTCTTGAGCTATTTTGGCTTGGATGGCTCGTCCTCTTCTGATGGGCGCAGCCTCATAGAGCAGCGTGAAATGTTTAAAGCTTTGTTGAACTGTCTGGGAGTTAGGAGCGTAGAAGAACTAGGCACCAAGCTCAGTCGCTCTGGGAAATAGAGCGTGACTTTTATGCTTTTGTTGCACTTTTTGTTTTGACTTTTGTAAGGCCATCAGTGCATGTCTTAAGAAATGAAGTACAACTTTTGTGTTTGATCTGCGTGCCTTAATGAGAAATATTAATCAGCAGTCTTTGATTATTTCCAATGTTGCTCTATCTTCCAAAGCACACGTGACACTCATACCACAGTTTACGAGCGCTATTTATGCGGATCTTTTCCAAGAATAGACTTGTACTTTGCCCTTTAAATAGATGGAAGAGTTTCGCAGATACTCATCTCCCATTCCTCTTCTTCTTCTCTGAGAATGAAATTTTTGGGAGATTTCACTCTCAAACAGGAAAGCAATATTTTCTAATGTTCGACTTCTGCGCACTGTATCAAACATGAGTTTGCCAATCCTTAGCACCAAACTTGAAGGTAAATCAGTGTAATACGTGCACTTATTTTTGCTGTTGAAGATGGGCTTTATGTTTCTTGCTTCTAATTTGAACAATACACGCCTGTCTCTGTTTGATAAATGCATACTGAATAATTTCTGTTGATCTAATTTTTTTTTCTTCTTAATGATTTCTGCAGAAACTTTGCTGAAAATTTTCTTCAGAACTGGCATTGGGGATGTGGATGTTGTGGAGAATATCCTGCCGACATCTACATCAGGGAGCTCATACGCTTTTGACGCGTAAATCAGACAACTCAGAACTCTTCGTGGGATAGAAGGGTCTTCCTTAGATGGTAGGAAGAGCCTTTATACACGAGAGTTGGATGGTGGAGTCAACTCTACTACCGAGAAATCGGGTAGTAGAGTTCCTTTCGCGGAAGAACTAGGAATTGTATCCCAAGGTTGGATACATTCCTGTCTTCTCTGAAAGGTCGCTCCTAATCCACCAGTTGTATTGGCAGCACCACGACTTCGGGCTGCCACACTCTGTGGTTCTCCTCTCGTCTGAGAGAGAAGACCAGAGTTTGATTCCTGCTGATCTGGTCGTGACTGAGACCCAGACAGTCAGGAATTGCCACCAACAACGAACCTGACGGAGAAGGTCCGACAGAGAAGATCCAAAGAAGAAGATAGATCTCTATTAGGTTATCGTTGTGGTATAGAATGAAAATCCAAAATTATAATAGATTTCCATTATGATTTGTAAGAAAGCCTAAGAAAATGTAATAGACTTTTTATGGTGAAATAAGAATGGAAATGACAATTCTTCTATGCTCAATGATTTGTCTTTGTGGATGAATTGTGGACATGATAGATAATAAAATCATCTTTTCTGTTTTAGAGTATATGATATTATCAGAGGTATTATGGACGTGATAATATATAGGAACTCAAAAGAAATAGATTGATTTCTATGCAGAGGTCAAAACATGACAAATGAGTAAGTAGATTCGGAATTGATTCAGAGGTTATAAAAACATGATAAATAACGAATCCCCACTTAATAAATTGATAGAAGATTATGAACGGATGAACCGTTAGGAAATGATGAACAGATGAACTGTCGAGTGAATGTAATAAATGAACGGATGAACCGTCAAGTATTAATGAACAGGCGAACTGTCTGATGAATGTGAAAAATGAATGGATGAACCGTTAAGCATTAATGAATATGTGAAACGTCGGATGAATGAGGAACTTCTGCCTATAAATATAGCATAAATCTGGCGAGAACGAATACTTCTACTCCTCAACATAAAAATGTCATCTGGAGAAGCATCCAAGAAGACTGAGATAGCCTCAAAGGTTCAGAAAGGCACTGAAGAACGCCCTGCTGGTCCAGTCAAAACGAAGAAGACGGAAGCAGGCGAAGGTTCGTCTGCACCCAAGCCACCAAGGGACATTCTGTATTTTCTGCTCGAACCAGGAAGGACTGAAGAAGAGGAAGCCATGAGGATGGCCGCTTGCAAATTCCTCGTGGGTTCTAGCAAGGAGGTTCTCGGCTCTTTTGCTGATCACGTCTTCGAGAAGGACGGTAGTGGCCCACGTCCAAAAGTAGAGAAGGATGATAGTGATCTTCCTTAATATCATGTATCATCATTCATGAAAATAAAATAAAAATTTTATTTTTAAACATGAATTTGTCTGATGATTACAAGTATTTACATTTATACATAGTACTTTTTAAGGAATTTGCCATTAATAGGCATCAAAACTTTTCGACCATCCAATTCTGAGAGTTGATAAGCTCCATTTGAGAAAACTTTGCTCACAATATAGGGACCTTCCCACTTTGCGTCAAATTTGCCCTTACTCATATGAGTCATAGTCATAGGACGTCTGACTGTTAGAACAAGTTCTTCTTTTTGATATGATCGAACTCTGACTTTTTTATTAAAAGCTCTTGAAATTCTAGCTTGATAGAATTCAATATTCTGTTGAGCAGATAATTGCTTTTCATCCAGAGCTTCTAATTCCTGAAGTCGAAGACGATCGTTATTTTCAGCAGTGAGTTCATTAGCGATTGCTATCCTTAAAGAAGGAATTTGAATCTCTAATGGAAGAACAGCTTCGCAACCATACACCAGAGAGAAAGGTGTATATTTGGTAGCATTACGAACTGTAGTGCGATAAGCCCACAAACATTCTTCGAGCTTGTCACTCCAATTACGTTTGTTAGTGGAGACAAACTTCTTTAGGAGTTTGATGATAGTCTTGTTGAAAGCTTCTGCTAATCCGTTAGCTGCTGGATTATATACGGTAGAAGCCACATTATTGATCCGGTGATCGTCACAGAATCGAGTAAATTTCTGGCTGACGAACTGTGGTCCGTTATCATGAACAATGCGTCGAGGAACACCAAATCTGTAGATGACGTAGTGCTTAATAAAGTTGATGACATTAGACGTCTTAACTTCAGATAAAGGAATGGCTTCGGCCCATTTGGAGAAGTAATCGGTTATTGCAAGAATGAACCGACGACCTTTAGATGACGGTGGATTGATCGGGCCGACAATGTCTATGCCCCAAGCTTCGAAGGGCCATGATGCTGCCGTCGGATGTAGAAATTCCGAGGGTTGATGAATAAAATCCGTATGGATTTGACAAGCTTTACACTTCTTTGCATATTCGATGGCATCAGATACCATGGTGGGCCAATAATAACCCATACGTCGAATACGGTCTTGAAGTTTTGGTCCTGGCTGATGTGCTCTACAAATTCCATCATGTGCTTCACGAATGATTTGTTGAGCCTCGTCACCGACAACACATCGAAGGAGTAAACCATCATAAGCTCGACGATATAAGGTCTTTGTTGTATGATTGTAGTAGAATCTGAGTGATCGTCGTCTGATAGATGCTGCCTCACTCGGATCATCCAGAAGAATATCATATAATACGAGATCTAAGAAAGGAAGTCTCCAATCTTTATCCGTATTCTGATTCTCAGTCGAGTTACTAAAGATGAATTCCATGCTGGAATCGGATGAAGATGACATCGATTTACGACTGAATCCAAATCCTCTTGTTGTATTGACGTCATGAGATGTTGATTCTTCAATGTCAACTGGAAGTCCTAGAGTCAAGTTATTTTCAAGATGAAATAATTCTCGATTACGAACAACAATCATTTGTTGCCGTCTGATTGGAATAGCCAGCACCGCTGCAAGATTAGCAAGGGCATCAGCTTCTGTGTTACATGCTCGCCTAACATGTTCAATGAAGAATTCTTCAAACGAAGAAGCCATAGATATAGCTGTTTTATGATAAGGAACCAGATCTTGATGGCGAACTTCATAAGTACCCCTGATCTGATTGACAATGAGTTTAGAGTCTCCATACGCCTCCAAATATTGAATATTCAGATGTTTAGCGAGTTGAAGACCAATAAGTAATGCGTTGTACTCAGCTACATTGTTTGAACACGGCTGATCGAGAGAATAAGCTCTTTGGATAGCAAGACCTTCTGGCGATACAAGAACAATTCCAACTCCAGCGACAATATCGCCATTAGGACCAATTCTTGATGCTCCATCAAAGAATAGACACCAAGTAGGATCTTCTTCAGCAATTTGATTTGAATTTAGGACTTCATCTGGGATTTCATCATAGAGTTTTAAATTTTCTGGAATTGAGTGAGCAGCCAGAAAATCAGCTAAAGCTTGTCCTTTGACTGATTTCTGAAGAATATAGTGCATGTCATATTGAGCAAGTAGGATTCCCCAGTTAGCCAATCGAGAATTCAAAACACTGGGTTTCTTCATCATGATCCGTATAGGATTGATCCTGGAGATGACATGAATAGTCTGGCCAATGATATAATGACGTGTCTTTTGGACAGCAAACATCAAGGCTAGACATTCTTTTTCAACCGGTGAATATCGAGGTTCAGCTCCGGTCATAGTGCGACTGAGATAATAAATGGCTTGTTCATGGCCATTTTGATTCTTTTGAGCGAGTAATGCACCCAATGAATGACTCATTGCTCGAGTATAGAGGAGGAACGGTATTCCTGAGACGGGAGGTACCAATACTGGAGGGCTCATTAGATATTATTTTATATCATCGAATGCTTTCTGACATTCATCATTCCAGACAAAAGAGACACCTTTCTTCATAAGTTTGTTGAATGGTCTGCAGCGTCCTGATAAATTAGAGATGAATCTCCTGATATAAGCGATTCTTCCTTGAAATCCTCGTAGCTCTTTTAAGGTGCGTGGAGGATGCATCTCTTGGATGGCTTTGATATTCTCGGGATCCACGTGTATACCTTTAGAGGTAATGACGAAGCCGAGAAATTTACCACTAGAGACGCCTAAGAAGGACTTAGTAGGGTTCATCTTTAATTGATGCTTATGCATTAGATCAAATATAGTCTTCAAATCTTGGATATGATCCTCCTTTTGTCGACTTTTGACTGCAATGTCATCAACATAGCATTCGACTATTTTTCACAAATGTTCACGGAATATAGTGCTCATAGCTCATTGATAAGTTGCTCTTGCATTCTTGAGACCGAATGGCATAACTGTATAACAGTATGTACCAATCGGCGTTCTGAAAGAAGTGTGCTTCTCGTCCTCTGGAAACATTTTGATCTGATTGTACCCAGAATACCCGTCCATGAATGACATTCGTTCAAATCCACAGGTATTATCAACCATGACATCAGTTATTGGTAGAGGGAATTCGTCTTTAGGACATGCCGCATTGAGATCGCGAAAGTCTATGCATACTCTGATCTTGCCAGTCTTTTTAAGAATAGGAACAATATTAGCCACCCAATCGAGATGTTGTTCCTCTCTAATAAACCCAGAGGTAATGAGTTTATTGACTTCAGCTTCAATTGCATCCATGATGTCTGGACGAAATCGTCGCTGTTGTTGTTTGACCGGTTTAGCATTCGGCAAGATATTGAGCTTATGAGTTGCAATTTGAGGATCAAGCCCTGGCATATCTTCATAACTCTAAGCAAAGACATCGATGTAATCACGAATGAGTTTGATCATGTCTTTCTTATCAGTTTCTGAAAGACTTTTACTGATGAATATTGGTTTGGGAGATCCCTCTTCACCAACATCTATTTGAACAAGTTTATCTTCAGTCGGAGGTTCTTTTTGCTCGAAACGGAACTCCCATTGATTATCTAATCTTTGGGCCCACTGTTCTGATTCAGGTGAGATTTCAAACTCTTCTTCGTCTTCATCACTTTCTTCAGAATGGTCAATGGAAACCATGTTGGAAGACAAAATATTGCAGTAGAAGTCACCGATACTCGTATCGGAATCCCAAGAAGTGGTACTAGAAGAATCAGATCTCTTATCTTCGTCAGACTCGGGATCTTCATGGATAATATTGATGAAAGGAGTAGGAGCAGTATAACCCAATCCGCATTTCGTCCTTCCATATTTCAAAGAAGGAATCCGGACAGGTATTTTTCTTCCTTTTCCATCATTGAGGCCAGTCCTGAAGTCATAGCCCATATTTTTGATGATGTCTCTAGATTGCTGACTATAACGACGTAGTTGTAATCTTCTAGTATCATCATTTTTGTCATCATCTTCAAGATCAGAAGGATTTTGAGGCCCTTTGTAGAAGAATATTGGAATGTCTCCTGGCTTTCTGCTAGGAACTAGAAAGTATGAAGATTGTACAGGTTCTAGAGATACATCTGTATGAACAGTCTGTACAACTCCTATGGTTATTGTATTCAAGTCATCTAACAGATGTAAATAACTATGAACATAATTACACACATCAACGTACTACAAAGGTGGAGACTTTTCATTAAATGTAAAAGCAGCAATATTTACATTGGGAGAAGGCTGAGCCTTAGAGATTTTAGCCAAGTCAATGACTAAAGGGGGAGAAGAAGAAGAAGCTTTGTTTCGATTAAGATCGATAACAAATGGCTCAGAAGAGGTGAGCTCCCTTGAAGTTTGAGTAGGAAGAGTAGTCCGCCCTCCAACTGGAATTAGCAGAGTATCTTGTGAAGATACAGGAACTGTAGTACGCTCACTGACAGGAATGATCAGTGTATTTTGAGTAGATGACTGAGGTAACGGAGAGATCCGTCCACTCACTGGAATGATGAAAGAATCTTCTCCAGAGGGTTTAGGAGATTGTTGCTGAGTAGTTCGACCTTTAACAGGGATTATTAAAGTCTCACTTTGTGCATCTTCTTTTTCCATAGCTTGTATGATCCTTGTATACTCTTCTTTGTACATTCGGGAATCGTTGAAATAAGCTTCAACCCTATAGAAGGGATTTATATCAGCAACTTCTTATTGTACTCTTCCATTGCTATCAATGTATTTAAAACATTGATGAAGAGTAGAGGGCACCACATTATTTTCATGAAGAAAGGGTCTCCCCAGAAGAAGATTATAGGATCCCGCGATCTCGATCACATAGAAAGTGACTTTAGATCTAAAATCGCATATCTGAAGCTTCAGATGAATCTTTCCCAAAGGCTCACTTCGGCTTTGATTGAATCCCAAGATAGTAGTAACCGTCTTGGAGAGCTTGTGAAGGGGGATTTTTAGTTCATCCAACAAACTCTTTGGCATTATGCTTATAGCAGACCCTGGGTCAATGAGGATACGATCTATCTCCATTGTATCAATATAACCAGTGTAGTAGAGAGGTCGGTCATGTCGATTATCCTCCAGTAGCATGTCGTCTTGTGTAAAGGTGATATTTGGGATAATCTCCAGTATACTGTTACAATGTAAGCAAGTAGCAGGTTCCGCATCTGGCTTCTTCAATTGTGCAAGACAAGAGTCAGCTTGTAGAAGTGCTTCACTTAACGTCTCCCGAGTTTCTTTAGAAAGACGTAGAAGTTCAAAGAGGGACATTCTAGCTGGAGTATTAGCAAGTTGAGCCAAAATGTCGAAGTTGTAAGGCTTCTGAAGTCCAAGAGGAAGAGACTTCTTGATTGGTTTATCAAACTGAGCTTGTTGCTTGCCTTTCTCAAGAGTTGTGGGTTTGGAAGGAACAGGTTCAATTGGTGTAGTTGAAGGAACAGGTGCAGTAGATGATTCTTCTTCAGGAGGAACATTAGGAGCATCTTTAGCAGCTGAAGGGATATCAGTAGGATCTTCAGGATTTTTAGAATAATCCTTTAGGTAAGGTTTCCCCGTTCGAGTAGCACTAACAAGTGCTTCTTCTTTGTCTTTTGGCTATGTGTCAGAGGTAGACCCAAGAGAAGTCATATGACATGACTTGATCTTTCCAGCCTTCTTGGACTTTCGAGAAGAAATCTTTTGAGGAGAAGGAGATTCAAAGTCTGTTATTAGATCAGGATGAATCCACATGATTTCTCCAGTCTCCAAAGTGATTGGTGCTAATCCTTCAGACTGTGGAGGAGGAATATTTACTATTTCAAGAGTTGCCTTGGGAATAGGAACAATTCCGCTTTCAAGAAATTGAGGAGGGAAGTCTCCAAATTGCATAGAGACGACATTAGAAGTGACAGTCTTCTCTTTTGGAGTAAGAGAGATAGCTCCAGACTTAATCATTTCTTGGATCTTTTCTTTCAGTACATAACATGTACGAATTGTGTGACCCAGCATTCTGTGGTATGGACAGTATTTAGGATGATTTGTCTTACCAGCTTCATCAGGTTTCTTGATCTCAAGTAATTGTATTTTATTACCTTTCAGCAGACATTCAAATATACCAAGGACATCGTCGTCATCAAAAGAATATTCTTCTTTGGGGCGAGGTGTTCTTGATTGTTGAGTTGTAGAGACAGAAGTTTGAACATTTGATGCATCTTTGCTCTGAAGATTAACTTCAAGAGTTTCTTTTCCTTTGCGAGCATTATTTTTATTGTTAGCACCTTGTCCTGTTTCTTTAGGAGTCATCTGCACTCCTAAACCTTTGAAGGTTTCAGCACTGATTTCTGCAGCTTTGGCACTGACTATGAAGGAAGGCCAATCTTGAAATTGAGTGGACCCTGTCCACATACTGATGATTGGCAACAAGTTTGATTTGCACATGTCAATGGTGACAGCATCAGGAGTTCCAAGAGGCATCTTCAGAGCTTCTCTTCGAAACCGTTCAATGTATTCCTCTGTAGATTCATTATTTTTCTGCTTGATTCTAATAAGAGCAGACATAGTCATGTCATTAAGCCCTTCATAGAACCTTTCAAGAAATATCTGTTTGAAACCAGCAAATGAGGTAATGCTCCCATCTGGGAGACTCCTATACCATTCATAAGCCGTTCCCTTGAGACATCCAATAAATACCCGAGTAAGGAGGGCATCACTTGGTTGCAGTTGATCAGTCATCACTTCAAAGTGATTAATAAACTGACTTGGAGAAGTGGTTCCATCATAGAATGAGATAGTAGGAGGCTTGTATTTAGGAGGATATGATACTTGCTTCCATTCTATCGGATAAGGCTGCTTGATGCCTAACCTTTGTAAACCATCCTTCTGTTTGAATGCCTCGAATTGAGTTTTGAGATTCTTCAATTCTTCAGAGACAACTCCCGAAGATTGTGGAGTTGTGACTTGTAGAGAATAGTTGGGAGGAGGAACAGCATTGTAAGCACTACCCCCAGCTCCAGAGAGACTAGGATTTGGTTGAGCTGGTCCAGGAGTATTGGATTGTACTGCTGGAGGAACTTGTACTGGACTTATATCAGTATCAACTGGTATGGCATCTGGTATAGTCTATCAATTTTGCAACTGAGCTGTCATGAGTTCATACATCGACTTCATTGTGTCAGTCATAGACTTCATTTGCTGTTCCAAAGAAGCAATTCTTTGATCTTGAGGAGTCAAGGAAGAAGAAGGTTCATCAGTATTCCCATCAACCATGTAAGTCGTGACTGTATGAGGGATTATTGATGAACTAGTGGATGTTGTATGCTCTGAATCATTGCTTCGTGCATCAAAGTCAACTATAGGAGAATTACCCCCAGTAGGAAGAGGTGGGAAGTTAGATTCTCCAAGGAATTCAGAATCAATTTCAGGGATCAAATTTCTTTGACTAGAAGCCAGGACTCTTGCTCTGGTGTTTCTATATACTCCATCTGGACTATCAACTCTACCCCCGGTGTCCCGAGAAGTCATGTTGACAGAGGCAAACAAAGGCTCATCTTCATCAGGCATAGGTTCATACTGAATCCTATTGAAGACAGACTGTCGTTTAGTTTGACATCTGCATTGCATTGTGGCTCTTGGCTGGAAGTCACATTCATGATCACCATGGTCTTGAACCGTTGATTGACATCTGCACTGAATTATGACTCTTGGATAGAAGTCACATTCAGCATGTTCCTTTGACATAGAATTACTCCTTCTCTTCTGTTGAAGATATTCCCGTAAATCTGTTTGTGAAGATTGAGGAGTATACTTCCTGTTCTTGGGTCTTGATGGCTCTTGATTATACAAAGAGTGATTAATGTGAGCCACATAATTTCTTGCATACTCTGCATCTGGATCTTTTATCTTCATATCCAATTGGTATGGTTTCTTAACACCAGAAGTGCTGAGTTTTGTTTTTAAATCAGTGGAAGGTAACACATTAATTTTGGAAACATGGAGTTTTCCTTCCATTGATCTGGATATTTGCAGAGAAGGAAGAATTGAACCACTCTTTTGATTAGGAGTTGGTAACAGACCTTTTCGAGACAAATTCTGTGCCCAATTCGAAGAAGTCATAGAAGAAGACATTAAGGAATGTTTCTTCTTAGACTCATTCAAGTTTTGAGACATAGAATGTCCAGAAGGAAGAGTAGTCAAAAGACCATCTCCTTTCCTTTGACTAACAAAAGTATCAGTCAAAGCTGTTCCTGAAGTAAAAACTACAGGAGCAGAAGAAACAACTAAAGAGTTATTACTTTTCGAAAGGACTTTGTGTGGAAGACCACCCCCAGTTCTAGTAGAACTCAGTGAAGAAGAAGAGATAACTAAGGAGCTATTCTTCTCTGATGAAATACACGCTGAAACAGGCTTGGTTAAAGAACCAGTGCTGTTGGCGTGACTGTTGACTTTGGAAATACACGCTGGAACAGATTTGGCTAAGGAACCAGTACGGTCAGCGTGACTGTTGAATGTGGGATTGCACACTGGAATAGATTTGGCTAAGGAGCCAGTACTATCAGCGTGACTTTTAGAGTTGAATTTGCACGCTGGAACAGATTTGGCTAAGGAGCCAGTACTGTCAGCGTGACTTTTAGAGTTGAATTTGCACGCTGGAACAGATTTGGCTAAGGAGCCAGTACTGTCAGCGTGACTTTTAGAGTTGAATTTGCACGCTGGAACAGATTTGGCTAAGGAGCCAGTACTGTCAGCGTGACTTTTGGAGTTGAATTTGCACGCTAGAACAGATTTGGCTAAGGAGCCAGTACTGTCAGCGTGACTTTTGGTTACTGTCATCTTCCAGCGCACAAGAGTGTACGTGTTTGCAGTGGAGTTCTTGCCAGTATTAGGAGTAGACACTGTGGCAGAGACTTCACCATTGACTGCCAACTGATTCTTAGGGACATAGACAGAGTGTCCCTTCGACTTGGCAGTGATGATGGAGGCTGGAGTGGGCTTGCCACCCTTAGCCCGCTGCATTTCTTCATAGACGAGTTGATCGAATTTGATCGTCATCACCTTCTTCGTCGAGCCGATTGACGAAGTGTCGCATTGAGTTGTTACCATCTCAGAAGAGGAGATGGTTTTCCCCAGCAGAGTCGCCAATTTGTTTTCCATAAATAAATTCTCTTTATTTGTTGTGTTTCTGGGAAAATTACAACTGTAGGAATCCGATCTAGAAGACGATCGCTTTATCCCTTGGACTATGCGAAGAAGAAAAGCTCTCAAAATTTTGACAGTAGATATCAATGTATCTGTACAATGAATGAGAAAAAGAACTCTATTTATAGAGTCAAGAATAATAACTGAAAAGATAACTGTCTTCACAGCCTATGCCTAGTTAAAAATCACGCATGATTTAATATACACAAGGCTGTGAGCAGTTACTGGACGTGGCCTGTAACTGTTGGACACATGGCAATCATGCATGAGTCGTGTGCAAGTTACAGGGCACGCAGGCGAGAGATCAGTGGCATGGCTGCCACGTACTCCAATATGATGAAATCCACGCAGACTTGTTGAAGACGAAATCCACGCAAACTCGGTGTAGAAAGCTTCAAAATCCACGCAAACTTGGGGCAGGAAGCTTCAGGATCCACGTAGACTTCGAGGCAAAGAACTTCAAAATCCACGCAAACTTGAGGAAGAAAACTTCAGAATCCACGCAAACTTGAGATGAAGATCACAAATACACGCAGACTTGAGATAGAACTGCCAGCTGTCTTGATTCGGCGTGTCTCGACTGACACAAAATCTCTGACAGTGATTGCTTTGTCAGTCGCATTAAATGACAAGAAACCCTTTTGGTACGCCAACTCGACGAAGGCTGAGTCTTGCTGAAGAAGATTTCGAAAATCACGCAATAGACGGCGATGATCTCTCGAATTCTGTGTATACGTGGCATACGAAGAGATATTCTTCGACTGTCGTGTTGTCAGTCATAACTACTCTTTGACAAATGATGAGCTGTCTCCCAGCGTGATTTGTTTATATTGTCTGGATCAACTGAGCGTGACTTTTGGCTCTGTCTTGATCAACTCAGCGTGACTTTCATTTTTGAGGCCTACAGGTATGTATCAATATTTTGGGTCCTAAGATCTTATATATAGTTTATATATAATTATATTGGGCCTATAGCCTATACACGAATTTACATAGATATATACATTATATATATATTCTAGATGAGCCATAAGCTCAAGCAGCTAAAAGATTTTGTGAATAATATATATATATATATATATATATATATATATATATATATATATATATATATATTAACCTATCAAAATTGTTATGGGCATAAACAGTGAACCCAGGCCAGGCCGCCCTATGCCAGGGAACGAATCCGTTTTAGGTTGTGGGCGGGTCTGTACTGCCATGTGCCCGACCCAATAAGGATACTCCATCTATATATATATATACAACAAATAGCTCCAAACCCTATACCCTTCTCTTTGTGTCCGCCGACTGCATCCTGTGGTCACCACCAAGTCCGACTGGACCCCTAGCTACGTCGGAGGGTGTCGTGGACACCAGGGCAATTTTCGTCGTCCTCAAGAAGCCCAACTTCGTAACATCGAGCCCCGACCTCTCGTTGTCGGACCAACTACCGTCATCATCCACCATTCACCACTGATATTCAAATTGCCGTGTCGAGCCCGTGTTGGCACTACACCTCTTCGATGTGGGTGTCGCACGCGCTGACGCATCCCACAACATTGTCGTACGAGTCGGGTACCACCTACCATCCCAGACCCTCTGTTGAACAGAGCAAACCTGCCGGCGCGTAGACAGGCATCGCCAGTCTTCCGTGCAATGACGCGCTCATGTCAAGTACAACACTGCTGACATGCAGCCATCGGCCAGTTGCAGCCCAGAATCGGTGCCTCTACGACCCAACGGTGCAGTACTAATCGATGCCGATGTAGAGGACTCGCTGCAATGGCTTTAATTTTCGTCGGAACTCTCGGAATTGCCAACACTCAACCGAGCCTTCCTATTTTAGTTGCTTCCTATAGGAAGAAGAATGAAGCTCAGGAAGAATCGAAACAATGGAGAATTTTAATGGAAGAAAAAAAAATGTCAGAAGAAGACAAACGAAGTGGAAATGAAGAGTTGTTGCTGTTGTGTTTATACAGGAAGAGTTTAAATATGAAGGTAACAATTTCATAAATCCCCACACTTCTTTAGATATTACAAATAAATTTTTAAAGAGTATCGAAGCACTTTTACCTAGGGTATATAGTCGTATTATATGATATAGGTAACAGAGCCTATTACTATGATAGCTAATAGATTAGTATTATATTATATCAAGTTAGTCTCTTTCTTGTTGTTCAGAGAACACAAAGTTTTATGGTATTTTCTGATTAAACCCTTTTGTTTCTCTAAATATTAATAGACATATAAGAATAATGTAATAGGAAATTAAGCAGTATAATCTGGTTATTTTATAAAAATAAGGATAGATATATATTAATGGAATAATAAGCAATAATAATAGTAGTAATAAGAAGAAATTTTAATTTTGTTAATTAGTAAGTAATGGAATCTGTATATAAGAATTAGGCTAAATTACGACTTGATACCCTCAACTATTAGCATTTTTAACTTGATACCCTGAACTTTGATATGCATCAACTTAATACCCTCTCCCATTCTTGTCCTAACGGTGTTGAACGGAAAAGATAAAATGACAAAAATATCCCTTTCCCACTCTCCACACCCCCCTCTCTCTTTGGCAGCCCCCCACTCTCCCCGGCGCCGGCAGCTGGAGGGGGGCGGTGCAGCAACAACAGCGAGCAGACTGCTCGGAGCAACGAGCAGCTGCAGCGCGGGAGCGGTGGGCGGCGGGCGGCGCGTGAGCGGCTACGGTGCTGCAGCACACTGTGTCGCGACGGGGCGAGGGGCTCGAGGGGCAGCTGGGCGCGGCTGCAGTGCATGGGGCGACATGACACAGACGGTGCGGGGCGGAGGGGCGCGGGCGGCGTGGGAGCGGAGGGGCGCAGGAGCGGGCGGCTTGGAGCGGATGGGCGCGGACGGCGTGGGAGCGGAGGGGCGCGGGAGCGGTGGGGCGCGGACGGCTTGGGGCGGAGGGGCGCGGGCGGCATGGGAGCGGAGCGGCAGGGCGCGGGAGCGACGGCAGCCGCTAGGAGCAGCAACGTGGAGAGGGGGAAAGGGAAGCAGCGGGTGGTGCGGGGTCGAGGGCGGCGGCTGTGTGGGGGTAGGGGAGGGCGGGGGGTCGCAGGGGGTGGGCTGTCGGCGGGGGGAGTGGTTGGTAGCAGAGGGTGTGGGAAAGGGATAGGTGTTGGGGAAGATAGGGGTAGTTTTGTAAAAAAATAAAAATTTAACGAAAATTTTAACAGTGTGCTGACGGAGGGTACCAACTTGAAAATATTAGTTGAGGAAGGGTATTAAGTTAGTACCTATCAAAGTTTAGGGTATGAAGTTGAAAAATTCAAATAGTTGAGGGTACTACATTGTAATTTAGCCTAAGAATTAATGTAAGACCTTGTTGTTATTTATAGACTTGGGTTCTGATTTCTCGAGCCTCAACCTTGGCAAGATTGGGATAGCAACCACATGCAAGATACCTTGCCTTCCTCTACATTTTAATTACATGCTTATAGTCTTTTATTTTATATGTTATTATCCAGTTCTCTAGTTGTGATGGATTTATATGTTATCTTTAGTTCTCTAGTTAAATTGACTTGATATGTTTTCTTCATACCATGTTCACCTGTTTATTATCTTGCTTGACTTGATAGTGTAGTATACCAGCTTGTTCACATTATAGTCCATGCTAGAGCAGTCCTTACCTGTGTCTTGACGAGTTATACCTTGTCTTACCTACACCTTGTTTGAGTCGTGTCATAGAACGAGTACGTGTAGTTGAACTGCTAATCCTTGTTAGTGTTTTCTTGGCACCAGAGAGTCCACTCGGGACGAGGGTGTTTGTCTTGATCTGTTTACATCCGTGAGTCCACACTCGGAACGAGAATGTCGATTATTTGCACCAGAGAGTCCACACTCGGGATGAGGGTGTTGACTTGACTTGCACTAGAGAGTCCACTCGGGACGATGGTGTTTACATCACAGAGTCCATACTCGGGACGAGGATGTTATACTTACACCAGAGAGTCCACACTCGGGACGAGGGTGCCTTGCCGTGAACTAACCAGAAAGTCTACACTCGGGATGAGGGTTAGTACTAACCAGAGAGTCCACACTCGGGATGAGGGTTAGTGATTAGTTCAAACCTGCGAGTCCACTCGGGGTGAGGGTTTGGTATTCCATTGATATCGTGTTCGCTTGTTCATCCAGCAGTTCAGTTACGTGTAGTTGTTCTAGTATTCGTGTTCAAGGTCACCTGTTAGTAGCCACTTGTCGTTAGTCACTTGTTAGCAGTTGGTCATAGTCTCTTGCAATGTTAAGTGTCGATCCTTGTTATATCATGTTTATATATTATCATGCATGATTAAACTGCTAGATAGGCATGTTTATATGTATCTTGCTATGTCCTCTGAGGATCTGATGATCTCTTCAGGTTTAGCGACTGCATGGAGTTAGTTAGCAGAGCGGGATATGGGAGGGGATTGCGATGTATGATACAGGTATTAGTCAGTGATTTTACATTGTTATCCTTTCGTGCTTTACATTCCTTATCATGAGTTATCCTGCTTATTGATTCAGTTTAAATACTCTTGTTATTTCCCTGGGAGTCTCATTGGATATATATGCTAGTGGGTTGCAGACTACGACACATAGTGTTCATTCATGTTTCGTACACTTATTGTGGATTTGAGATATAGATTTATTTTGCCATGATTTGGCAGTATACCATAGCCTTGACAGCGTTTACGTATTCGAGAGGGACTGGAGTCCGCTCGATACGTAGCTGGCTTGCTCATGTGCTTGCATCCGAAAGGCGGGTGCAGGTCGTGACAAAACCTAAATGGCCCAATATATTCTTTTGACTATTTTTAAGCCTGCTACATATATGCCTAGGGTGTCCCACTCAATCGAGGCCCCATGTTCTATTCAAATTCAAATGGCACATAAGACCCATTGTGTGACTTTTAGAGCCTATTTCCAATTCGAATAATTTTTATTGAACCTAAACTTGTTAAACAACCTATAGAGGACTTGTTAGGGTCATTCCCGTATAGAGGGGCCATCCTAATTTTTTTTATTGTTGGAAACTTGGAGATTCATGTATCAATCCTTTGAGTATTTGGACACTTAAACCCACCAAAACTCACCCAAAAGCCTACCCAAGTAGCCCCTACCCGACCTTATATCTAGACCATGTATATACAAGCCTATATAGCCGCCCACCTTCCCATCATAAACCCTAAAACCCTACCCTACTATTATCGACTGCTACTGCTGTCTATACCTGCTTTCGATGTTGTTTTCCCCATTGTTGATCACTTCCAAGACCATCCAAGCAACCTTCGATGAAGCCAAGACCCCCCTCCATCATCCCAAGAAGCCATAAGGACTGGAACAGCCCCTAAAAGTTGGGACATACGTCCAAAGTCAACCCTATCTTGTTGTCCGAAAACACATCAGGTATGTCCATTTTATAAATTTATTTCTCAACTTCTAGAGATCAAAACTTCTGAAACCAAAAATACTGGATTCCTATATGTGTCTAGTACCTTCCTATAAAATTTCATGTCTAAATTCTTTCTAGATTTTTCAGGGCACACGTTTTACCAAAGTGTGTCTAGAATTGATACTGTTTAGTGTACGAATGTTTTGATCTACATAACTTCACTTTTACCATCAAAATCATATATGAAAATTATCGTAGTTCGATTATCTACAATCCTCTTCAATTACTTTTTCAAAATTTTGTCATTTTAATGCTTGGATCATCACATCTTTGAAGAACAAATTCTGTCATAAAATTAATCATCGAAATTACCATCTTGTGAGTCCCAAAGTGCTTTGTGTGCATCCATAGCTACATATTATTGATCCTCGACTTATGATTATGAACTGTTTGATAATTTATATAATTTTTACTAATTATTTCAGATTATTAAAGGTATTTTATTTATGGTCAATAAGGTTCAAATAACACTAATTTATCAATGTTAACACTAGGTTGATCATGAGATAATTTTAAATGGATTTTTATGCAATAATAATAATATAATGAATATTTACAGAATAATAAAGGCTTATTTTAGAATTAGTACTGAATATATTATATACATATTTGTGTGATTTTATGCTATATCTAAACGGTTTAATATAAATAGTTATATAGTAGATGACTAGTATTTAAAATAGATGGTTACAAAGATTGTAATAGTATGTAAATTATGGTGATAATGTTAGTATGAGTATTAAAATGTTGTCATATTATTTATAGGAGTTTTTAAGATCGGGACTGCAGAAGTTGGAGTCGGATCCATAATCTACACTCCCCAGGTGATTCCAGGCAAGATACCTTGACATCTTGTTACTGTTTTAAATTCATGATATTGTTTTTGTACTTCTAGTGTGCTACTCTAGTAGTGTGCGTCTGTCACGACCCGCACCCACTGTTAGGGTACGAGAACGTAACAACGCCCAGCCTACGCCGCAGTGTCGGCAGTAGAACGATGTCCTAGGTCACATCATCTAACAATATAATGTTAAGCAGATACAGTCTCAATCACATTTAAGGTAGAGCATGATAAGGTTAGATAAAACATAAAATCCAAAGAGATACGGGAGATAGAAGTCTAAGTGTCTAAGATACAAAAACCCAGAAATATATCTCAAAACTCAAATACAGTAATCTACAAAGTAAATACAACTCCAGACAAATGAAATAACTATCTAAACAACCTCTAAGGTGTCTCCTCTAGGCTAGCAGGCAACCTCCAAGCTATCTGTAAAATTTATCAACAAGTCCAGTCAGGACAGGAACGAGCACATCTCATCTAGAAAACCCAAGTAAATGACAGAGAACTATAAAACAGATATAGGCAGTTGTATTGATGAAAATGGCAGTTTATATTCAGGTGATGGTAAGAAAGACAGATAAGGTGCAAGGAAAGTAAATAACTAAACAAGAGATGAATCATAACAATGAAGTCTGTAAAAATAGAACTAGCTGAACCAGGGTAATATGATATAAAGTCCAGACAACAATGTAGACCAGTGTAACTCCAATGTAAGTCCAGTACAAGATGAATCTAATACAAGATGAATCCAGTAAGGGACGATTCCAGTTATAGTGATCAATGATTCCAGGGTGAGTCCAGCCTATACTCTAACAGTGTGTTTTAAAATACCGAGATCGACATGTAAACGGCTGTGGGAAATCCGGCACACCTCTCACTGATCAGGCGAGAGATGGCTATCATTCCAGTAGATTCTAGTAGGGGTGATTCCAGTAATGGGGTATGTCTACATGTCTTACTCTAGTATTTTCCCTCGCAGCAAGTGAATCCAGAATTTCGACACAATGATTCAAGATGAGTCCAGCCAAAATATAATGATACCAGTAAATGATTCCAGTAAATGATTCCAGCAGGTGATTCCAGTAATAGAATCCGGAAATGATGATACCAGTAATAGAGGCCAAAAAATAAATGTATGTCGTATACATGAATCCAGTAATATCTACACGTGTTGTAACAGAGAATCGCATACAACTAACTAGAACTGAAATACAGTAATTGACAAATAAATGAGAGAACTATCAGAGAATGTACTCGCCTGATAACCTGAACAGCTGATAAGTATAGGGGGTCCAACTGAAGCCACAGAGTCCTATTTAAAGCAACACAGGTTACAAGGTGTATGGCTCCTAATTAGAACAGCACAAGTCATAACATGTCCAGAAGGGTAATATAAAGCACTACAATGCATTCTACATGAATCTAGGTCAAACTAGGCCAAAGTTAACCCTTGGTCAACTCTGGTCAACTGCACTAGTCAAACTAGGTCAAACTAGGTCATGTCCGAACCCAGTAAGTCTTACTAGGCCTAACCAAGACTATCCTAGCATGCACACATCAATACAAGGCTATACAAGCCAACATACACCCAACTCTATATAGCATGCAATTATTCAATACTCAAATAGGCAAGAATTCATATTGGATATACACTAGGAAATCTATTACTTTAAGCTATATATGTCTACACATATATACACATGCATATATTGGTATTCAACATTAGGTCTATAATCATGGCATTTCAAATGGTTATATAAACTTATATATTACAACACAATATGCTAACATATATATAATATACATACATAGCTAAGTTAACTATATTCATAAATACTTATTTAAGAGGCTATGTGTGTGTATGTGAACATGGCAAGTGTGATAGTGTATACATATCAAAGAGTGTCAAAGTGTAAGTGAACAATGTGTCAAGTGTGATAGTGTCAACATAGTGTAAGGGGGTACATGAGGTAATATAAGATTTGTGTTAACATAGAACATTACATCTCATTAACTTGTATATTGCATACATTACATCTATTATTACATTACATTCATGCTTGCATTCATTCATCATTCATTATTCTCTTGCACCACTATATGCACCATACATTATATACTATGGAACCTACATATTCATTACAAGCCATACTTATACATGCTTACATTAGATAGGATACTTACACCTCATACATCATTTATTTAACCATTTACTCATGCTTGTATTCTCTATTTAATTACATAATGTATATACATTAACATGGGTTAAAATCAAATAGAACATTATATTACACACAAGGGTGCACAAAATGCATATGCCGAATAGTAACTCCTACTAATAATCAATAATGTACCATTTAAGCATGAATTAAAATTTAGGATTAAAGTATGTTATAGATCTATGTGTTAGCTTTCCGAAACTTTAAACGGATCGCGTTTTTGTTTCCGGAAACTCCCGGAATCGCGAAAACACCGAGAACGCGTTTGTCTTTCGTACAGCTGACACTCAAATAATTCTCCAGAAAGTTACAAAAAGAATTAGGCATATTAATACATGTTTTTGGAAAGCTAACTTCAATACGCTTCTTTTAAAAAAAATGGGAGATTAAATCGAGCTTTGAGCTAGAAGTTATGACATTTCTAAGTTATGGCTGAAATTAAAAACGTAGATAAGAATAATGACGGATTTAGGTAGTTTGAGACAAAAGAACACAAGTATATAACATAATATATCAAGAACTCACTCTCTACACTAATATACATATATGAGATACTATAGAACACATCTCCAATACAAAAATATGAGATTAAACATGTAATAATTCATTCATACATAACAACAACACATAGTGTGTCCAAATTTGGGATTTTCCCACATGGACACAACCACAATACAAAGGACACTCCTATGACCTCCAAATGGACACGAAATGGACAAAAATGGAGATACAACTATGGGGTCATTCCTATGGGTTCAAAATAGACCTATATGTATGAGAAAATGAAAAGGAGAAGGGATTTATACCTCCCGGTAGATCGAATCGAAGAAAAGCCTTCCCGGAGCGACACCGACACGTAGAGATTCCAAAAGGACACGAACGAGCTTCGAATCCTCCCAAACTTGGGTAGCTTCCTCCTTGGCTAGAATGGAGAAGGAAATGAGAAGATTTGGTGGTGAAATGGAATGATTTGGTGGAGAAATTGCTAGGAATTGCTCTCTAGGAATTTGAGGAAGAACAAGAGAGAGAGTGTGGATGAGAATAATGAAATGAATTTGAGCCTATCCTCTCCCAAAGTGGCTGGCCATATGGGGCTATTTGTCCTATTATGGTAAGGTCCAAAATGCCCCCACTAACCTATTCTATGAGTATTAGGAAATGGCTAATTGGTTGGGGCTAAATTAGTCATTCTAAAGTCTCTAATCACACATACCTTATCCATAATAATTAGTCTAACCTCTAACTAAAATATTTCTATCATGTGGACTAAAATTAATATCATGTGGGCCATGCCTAACTAGTGTGTGGGTCCCACTAGAGTCAAACTACCCCCGGGTCCCCGTTTCAAGTCGGATTGAGTTGAAATTCGAACCCGACTCAAATAACCCCAAAACAATATCATAAATAATAAGATAATATCAAAATAATTCAAAGAGGTCAAATGCAAAAATATCCTTAGGCCAAAAATGACATTAAAATATCATAATCACATGGTTAGTCTCTAGGTCAAACAGTCTCTAGGGTTTCACTAGCAAAACGTCAAAACCACAAGTCATTGATTTAAATAATTTTAAAATGATTTAAAATAACCAAAAATCATATCATGAATTAAATATTATTATTAAAATAATTATAAACACGAAATTTCAAAATTACCCTCATTTGGGAAACTGGTGCTACAACTCTACCCACCTTAGAAAAATTTCGTCCTCGAAATTAAAATGTTCATACTCCCTCTAGGTCAAAATCCCACAATCAAAGTCCCAGGTTAAAACAAATCATGTGATCAAAAGGACGACATACAGGGTCATGGCATACGGTGGAAGTGAAAGTCTCATCTAGGTATACTAGTCATGCTAACCGAAACGGTCATAGGGTATCAAAACATACAAGCAATTTAGGGTGCTAAACTAGAGAAGTTACAGAAACAACAAACCATCAAAACTGTAAGGCGGTCTACCATCCTATATGAAACTGGTACTTATCAAAACAAAATAAAGGCAACTGCCAATTATCTGAAAAAGGGTACAGAAAATCAAAGTCAAAAATTAAGGAATTAAAAATCACTTGCATTGAAATCCAAATCACAATATATATATATATATATATATATATATATATATATATATATATATATACAGAGAGAGCGTTAGAGAGGAAAAACTAGCATTATGTAATGTTATGTGGTTTGTGTGTGTATGGGTGTATGTGAAATATACATAAAATTGTATATGAGCTATCATGTTACACTACTCATGGAATATGGGTTAACAACCTACAATACACAACCTATTTAATCATAACATGCATGGCTAACCATAAACATCTATAAGAGGTAGAGATTTAGTTATGTATATACATATATTATAACATGTATGCCTAAGCTCTATATATATCTATACAAGTATGTGATCATAACATAGAGAGGAAAGGTTAGGTTACATGACAGCGTATACTAAGTTAGGGGGTGTGTGTGTCCTTGTACAGGGTTATAGCTTAGTATTGAAAGGTTAAACCCAGTTTTAGTTCAGCATTTACATACAAAATCTGAAAATAAGCTAACATTTAAACCAGTGTAATATTAACATAATGCAGTCTCAGATTTTACAAATTTAACATAACTTAACCAATTTCTCTAAAAATTAAAACTCTGCAGATATCATACATGTGCAGTTATGTAGACAAAACTAATAACATGAAATTTATATTTAAATTACGAATTTAAACTGGAAAAGCAGAAAACCAGAAATATTGGGGTTTTGAAAATTTTAACATTAACAACATATTAATATGTATTTAGATAGGTGGAAAATCAAGTATAGCATGCATACGTATCAGGCAAGTGTCCACTATGTAAATATACTCATATATTCTCATGTCCCAAAAAAATTAATTCTACGTAAAGACCAACATTTAGATTCCTACCAAGATCGCAAAATAGGTGATTGACGAAATCAAGGCAGTTTTATTATTATTATTCAATACTAGAATAATAGCAAGAAGGAAATAACGATAAAAGCTGTTTGCTTATTTGCCTAAAAGAATGAACCATTTTGAAACCAGAGCTAAATATCAAATCCAAGATAAAGTCTAGCAAAATCATCGATTCATTGTATTAAGAAGAAACTCATAGCATGAAGTTACACAAGCTACTCCTAAGTTAAATAATTAGAAGCAAAACAAAGCAAAACAAATAATAATTCTTTTTGAAGGACTGCATCAAAGTAGAGAAAACATGTTTGAAAATATTTAAGGTACCATCTGATAATCATATGCGTCTATCCAAAATCATGGTACTCTAAATCTCCGTCATACTAGTAAGCAAGGCTACGATAATCACAGAGTCCTTGACTTATGCACATACCTCTAGAATCGTGGTATTTAACATTTTCACGGTGCCGCTAGCTTGGCTGCGAAAACCTTAAATTTCCACACCCGAGAAATATATTCAGAGTCAGACTATATGTCCTCACCATGCTGGCTAATGTGACTATAGAAGACTAGATTCCATAACATAGATGACCTATCCCATATAATTTCATCTTGTCAAAAAAAATTAAATTAAATCAACAATGAATACCCATAAATCAAATCAAATTTATCAACGAACTTCAAAATTCAAAATAAACAAAAATCCATCAAAATACAACTCGGATGCAACAGCTATCATCAAGATTCAAAATTCGATAATCATTCATCAAAATCAATGAATACAACTCAAATTCAACCATAATCCATCAAAATCAAATTTAACAACAGTAAGTAAAAATAAATCAAATCAAAGGAAAAAGAGTTCTCAAATCGAAGTTAAAATAAGATTCTCAAGGGTCGTTCCGGGAATCTCTCAAGGGTTCCTAACTGTGATTGAGTACCTTCAAGATATATCCTATTCCTACTGCAGGCTGTAGTGGTACTCAAGTTCGAATACCACTACATAAACTCGACCTGCATGGGCCACCACTAAAAACGTGTCACAACCCGCACCCACTGTTAGGGTACGAGAACGTAACAACGCCCAGCCTACGTCGCAGTGTCGGCGATAGAACGTTGTCCTAGGTCACATCATCTAACAATATAATGTTAAGCAGATACAGTCTCAATCACATTTAAGGTAGAGCATGATAAGGTTAGATAAAACATAAAATCCAAAGAGATACGGGAGATAGAAGTCTAAGTGTCTAAGATACAAAAACCCAGAAATATATCTCAAAACTCAAATACAGTAATCTACAAAGTAAATACAACTCCAGACAAATGAAATAACTATCTAAACAACCTCTAAGGTGTCTCCTCTAGGCTAGCAGGCAACCTCCAAGCTATATGTAAAATTTATCAACAGGTCCAGTCAGGACAAGAACGAGCACATCTCATCTAGAAAACCCAAGTAAATGACAGAGAACTATAAAGCAGATATAGGCAGTTGTATTGATGAAAATGGCAGTTTATATTCAGGTGATGGTAAGAAAGACAGATAAGGTGCAAGGAAAGTAAATAACTAAACAAGAGATGAATCATAACAATGAAGTCTGTAAAAATAGAACTAGCTGAATCAGGGTAATATGATATAAAGTCCAGACAACAATGTAGACCAGTGTAACTCCAATGTAAGTCCAGTACAAGATGAATCTAATACAAGATGAATCCAGTAAGGGACGATTCCAGTTATAGTGATCAATGATTCCAGGGTGAGTCCAGCCTATACTCTAACAGTGTGTTTTAAAATACCGAGATCGACATGTAAACGGCTGTGGGTAATCCGGCACACCTCTCACTGATCAGGCGAGAGATGGCTATCATTCCAGTAGATTCCAGTAGGGGTAATTCCAGTAATGAGGTATGTCTACATGTCTTACTCTAGTATTTCCCCTCCGAGCAAGTGAATCCAGAATTTCGACACAATGATTCAAGATGAGTCCAGCCAAAATATAATGATACCAGTAAATAATTCCAGTAAATAATTCCAGTAAATGATTCCAGCAGGTGATTCCAGTAATAGAAGCCGGAAATGATAATACCAGTAATAGAGGCCAGAAAATAAATGTATGTCGTATACATGAATCCAGTAATATCCACACGTGTTGTAACAGAGAATCGCATATAACTAACTAGAACTGAAATACAGTAATTGACAAATAAATGAGAGAACTATCAGAGAATGTACTCGCCTGATAACCTGAACAGCTGATAAGTATAGGGGGTCCAACTGAAGCCACAGAGTCCTATTTAAAGCAACACAGGTTACAAGGTGTCTGGCTCCTAATTAGAATAGCACAAGTCACAACATGTCCAGAAGGGTAATATAAAGCACTACAATGCATTCTACATGAATCTAGGTCAAACTAGGCCAAAGTCAACCCTTGGTCAACTCTGGTCAACTGCACTAGTCAAACTAGGTCAAACTAGGTCATGTCCTAATCCAGTAAGTCTTACTAGGCCTAACCAAAACTATCCTAGCAAGCACACATCAATACAAGGATATACAAGCCAACATACACCCAACTCTTTATAGCATGCAATTATTCAATACTCAAATAGGCAAGAATTCACATTGGATATACACTAGGTAATCTATTACTTTAAGCTATATATGTCTACACATATATACACATGCATATATTGGTATTCAACATTAGGTCTATAATCATGGCATTTCAAATGGTTATATAAACTTATATATTACAACACAATATGCTAACATATATATAATATACATACATAGCTAAGTTAACTATATTCATAAATACTTATTTAAGAGGCTATGTGTGTGTATGTGAACATGACAAAGGGGCAAGTGAGGGTTAAATGGGCATACATAGTGTATACATATCAAAGAGTGTCAAAGTGTAAGTGAACAATGTGTCAAGTGTGATAGTGTCAACATAGTGTAAGGGGGTACATGAGGTAATATAGGATTTGTGTTAACATAGAACATTACATCTCATTAACTTGTATATTGCATACATTACATCTATTATTACATTACATTCATGCTTGCATTCATTCATCATTCATTATTCTCTTGCACTACTATATGCACCATACATTACTTACTATGGAACCTACATATTCATTACAAGCCATACTTATACATGCTTACATTAGATAGGATACTTACACCTCATACATCATTTATTTAACCATTTACTCATGCTTGTATTCTCTATTTAATTACATAATGTATATACATTAACATGGGTTAAAATCAAATAGAACATTATATTACACACAAGGGTGCACAAAATGCATATGCCGAATAGTAACTCCTACTAATAATCAATACTGTATCATCTCAGCATGAAATAAAATTTAGGATTAAAGTATGTTATAGATCTATGTGTTAGCTTTCCGAAACTTTAAACGGATCGCGTTTTCGTTTCCGGAAACTCCCGAAATCGCAAAACACCGAGAACGCGTTTGTCTTTTGTACAGCTGACACTCAAATAATTCTCCAGAAAGTTACAGAAAGAATTAGGCCTATTAATACATGTTTTTGGAAAGCTAACTTCAATACACTTTTTTTTTAAAAAAACGGGAGATTAAATCGAGCTTTGAGCTAGAAGTTATGACATTTCTAAGTTAGGGCTGAAATTAAAAACGTAAAATCATGACGGATTTAGGTAGTTTGAGACAAAAGAACACAAGTATATAACATAATATATCAAGAACTCACTCTCTACACTAATATGTATATATGAGACACTATAGAACACATCTCCAATACAAAAATATGAGATTAAACATGTAATAATTCATTCATACATAACAACAACACATAGTGTGTCCAAATTTGGGATTTTCCCACATGGACACAACCACAACACAAAGGACACTCTTATGACCTCCAAATGGACACGAAATGGACACAAATGGAGATACAACTATGGGGTCATTCCTATGGGTTCAAAATAGACCTATATGTATGAGGAAATAAAAATAAGAAGGGATTTATACCTTCCGGTAGATCGAATCGAAGAAAAGCCTTCCCGGAGCGACACCGACACGTAGAAATTCCAAAAGGACACGAACGAGCTCCGAATCCTCCCAAACTTGGGTAGCTTCCTCCTTGGCTAGAATGGAGAAAGAAAGAAGAAGATTTGGTGGTGAAATGGAATAATTTGGTGGAGAAATTGCTAGAGATTGCTCTCTAGGAATTTGGGGAAGAATAAGAGAGAGAGTGTGGATGAGAATAATGAAATGAACTTGAGCCTATCCTCTCCCAAAATGGCTGGCCATATGGGGCTATTTGTCCTATTATGGTAAGGTCCAAAATGCCCCCACTAACCTATTCTATGAGTATTAGGAAATGGCTAATTGGTTGGGGCTAAATTAGTCATTCTAAAGTCTCTAATCACACTAACCTTATCCATAATAATTAGTCTAACCTCTAACTAAAATATTTCTATCATGTGGACTAAAATTAATATCATGTGGGCCATGCCTAACTAGTGTGTGGGTCCCACTAGAGTCAAACTACCCCCGGGTCCCCGTTTCAAGTCGGATTGAGTTGAAATTCGAACCCGACTCAAATAATCCCAAAACAATATCATAAATAATAAGATAATATCAAAATAATTCAAAGAGGTCAAATGCAAAAATATCTTTAGGCCAAAAATGATATTAAAATATTATAATCACATGGTTAGGCTCTAGGTCAAACAGTCTCTAGGGTTTCACTAGCAAAACGTCAAAACTATAAGTCATTGATTTAAATAATTTTAAAATAATTTAAAATCACCAAAAATCATATCATGAATTAAATATTATTATTAAAATAATTATAAACACGAAATTTCAAAATTACCCTCATTTGGGAAACTGGGTGCTACAGCGTCCAAATATGACTTGGGTGCTATCGATGGTAGCATCGATGTTGTGGTGAGTGTACATGTGTTTGACTTACGTGTATAGGAGACGTAAAAGTTGTGAAGTTGTTCATAATAACTTCCATGCTTTGTCATGCATCATTACACAACACCGTGAGTGAGATACATTATGTTGGCACGAGCTTACTCATTCGGCTAGCAACCAGTGCGAGCGGTTCATGTGTCGGTTCATATAGAGTTAGTGTGAATCTAGTTAGTGACTTCCATTGAGTTAGTGTGTCGGTTCATATAGAGTTAGTGTGAATCTAGATATGTATTATTTGAGTCGTGGATATGACTATTGCAAGACATGGGTGGAAAAGACTATTAGTAGGCGTATGAGAAGCCACATATTAGCCTCAGTGGTTGCCTGAGTATGGGTTCATAGTTTTTCGGCTATGGGTGTATTGCTAGAGTATATATCCGACAGCAGCCGCTGACCGTACGTCAGAACACGGTCGGGAGGTATGCTAGTTTATATATATATATAATCCTTTAGCGGATGATATGCTTTATTCCTTCACCTACTCATATGTACCAAAGTCGTCTTCAACGTGCATTCACATAGATGGTTAGTGAACCCATTATCATGTTTCTTTATAGTTCATTAAGGTATATTTATTCTGTATCTTGCTATATCCCTCTGAGGACATGGAGATCTCTCCAGGTTGTTACTGAGCTTATAGTATAGACAGGTGGATGGTATGATTTCGACTGCAGGGTTCAGGTATCGCTTGTAGTATTACTTTATCATTTTCTCGTACTTTCTATTTCTTTTTCAGTTACATCTTGCTCATTAGCTTAGTTTTGCAAACTTATGTTATTCTCGAGTTTGCTTGAACATACGTATTATAGGCGGCTGACTGTATTACATGATGTTCATTCTTGTTTTATTTACCTATATGTAGATAGAGACAGAGTATATTTAGTTTACTTTTATAGCGTACTATCATTAGGATAAGTCCATTAAATTGGGATACTTATTCTAGCCGTATAGCTGGCATGCTCATGCTCTATGTGTTTTGGAACTGGGGCGTGACATATATATAGTATATGAGTAAGAGGGTAACCTGGCACCATAAATAAGTGTAGACAAACATGTATGAGGGTATAACAATGGGTATTTTGGTGTACCATAGGTAGTATATGTAAGCATACATGGGTAATAGGACCTAATATAAATAAATGGTATAGGTAATACACATGTGGTATATGGCTAGGAAGGTAAAGGATAATATGCTAAGGCATCCATATGTATATGGTATGTACCTATGAGAAGAGATATTGATATCAAGATAAATATATATAAGATTACGAGTGTGTAGATAGGTAAGGGTAATGGAGAGTGACATGTCTGTATGATCGATAGGCAACACTAGAGGGTGGGGGTGAAGAGGTTGCAGCAAAAATATCTATCCAACAAAAATTATTCTAAGTGAAGTCAGAGTGTAATAAACAAAATAATAAAATGTCTGTGTATGTAAAATATATATATATATATATATATATATATATATATATATATATATATATATATATATATAGGGTAAAGAGAGCAAACTCAAATACCGAGATTTTATCATGGTTTCCCTCTAAGAGGACTAGTCTAGGACCGAGTTCGGGGCTAGCTTGGTCCGTGTTCGGTTCCATAATAGGAACAGATCTTTTGGCTATTTTGGAATTTCTTTGGTGGAGTGGGTTAGGCTTTCTTTGATTGGGCTTCAAGCGTATTTTGAGTGGACTATTCATGGGCCAAGTGGAGTATGGATTTCCAGTGTGACCCGATGTACAACATTGCCTAGACTCAATAAAATGCAAGGTTACACTGAAGAATAAACAAGGAAAAGACAACTTAATGATCAACATGATAAAGAGGTTGTCCATTCTTTTAAGTACAGTTGATCTTTCTTGTAACTTGGCTTGTTTGTATTAAGCTAAGTTTTGTCGATTATCAGAATTAGGTTGACCAAGACACTTTGTGCCAACAATGTCATGATAGGATATAGCAAGGTATAGGTAGGATATGGTAAGGATAAATTTATATAGCTAACATGTGATATATGGGTATATTGATATGGGTATGATACATGGGTTTGTATGCTTATATAAGGGTAAAGGGTAAAAAGGGTAATAGTTATTATGTGATATTGGATTTTAAGTATTGAGTTAAGGTAGATGCTAGTATTGGTATTGGGACACCAATGGGTAGATTGATATTGAAGTTAATGTAGAAGCATGGAAAATATGGGGTTCATGTGGATCATAAATTGCCGCATATGTACGTCGGGCCAAACAGGTCCGCATAAAGGAAAGCCGCATGACAGATTCAGTGCCTTATGCAGCCCGTCAGCTGCAGAAGAAAGATATGCGGCCAAGAGGATCAGTTCGTCTGATAAAGCTGACAAGTTCTGTCAAAACTGACAAAAATGATAGCTCTGACACTTTGACAAAAAGATAAGACATGAGATGTCACCCAAAAGCAGAGTTCATACACTTTCATACGGCCAAAAAGAGTGTCACCTAAGCCGCATGAACCATATGCGGCTCAAACATATCGGCCCCAAAGTCTTCGAACGTCATGCGGCCAAGAGTAACTGTGATCTAAGCCGCATGAGCTTTATGCGACCAAAATAGAGAATCTATGCAGCTTAAATGCTTAAGCTATATGTGGGCTAAGGAAGTTTGCGGCTTAAGCCGCATGAGTCTCATGCGGCCCCACATGGTCGAAAACTGAGAGATCTATGCGGCTCAAAATGATTCCTGCGACAGGACACGTGGCAAGCTGACCAAGTCTTAACTACCCAAATTTGCTGCAACAAAATCCCAACAAATCGACAGATGGTGGCCAAAGAGCGGGTCCTCACGTGCTAATTAGCCACGTGGCCACAGGCCATCTATGCGGCTCAATATACATTCTACTATAAATAGCAGGTGCTACGCCCCTGTAAAAGGCTGGCAACCTTCAAAAAAGTAATTTCTTCAAGAGCTAAAGACTGCGTCACATAGTCCAAGGAGTAAGGCAAAGTTAATAGCACTTTTCCGAGCCTCTACCATTACCCCCCAGAATTAAAACTAAACAATTGTACTTAGATTGTTTCCTAGGATTTCTTTCTAGGCTTTTTTTTGTACAAGCGAGTTTACAATCAATTTCAGTGTTCCTGTAATACCTGTCTTTATTTTTTTATGGCAAACATGATAGCGACTCTGCTGGGGACGTCCTTCTCTTCTGATGAGAAGTTGGTGACGCAATCTGATGCGTCCAAGCTCGGATCTACACAACAAATGCTTGTGGGTCATTTTGACCAGCAAACCTTCGAAGAATTGTTCTCTGAAGGGAGCGCCAGCCTGTCACAGAAGCGAGCCAACCCAAAGAGGACTCGCAGAACGTCGACGCGCAAAACTGTTGCCCCCGACCAAGTTCTCGAAGAAGCTTCTTCTGCAGCCCAAGACGGTGACCAAGGCTCTCCTGCGGCTTTACTTCTGACCGCAGAGAACCCTACTGTCCCTAAATCCAGCAGAGAAAATACTACGATGCTGAGTTTTTGGAGGCACAAGGAAAATCCATACGGACAAGGAAGAAGCCACATAAGAGATAGGGCAGTCTGTCTATGCGGCAGCCAACTCTGGCCGCAGGCAGACAACTATGCGGCAGCCAACTATGGCCGCAGGAAGATGGCCCATGCGACAGCCAACTCTGGCCGCAGGAAGATGGCCTATGCGGCAGCCAGCTCTGGCCGCAGGAAGATAGCCCATGCGGCAGCCAATCCTGGCCTTAGACAAGATGTCTCATGCGGCCCTGTCAGAAGCTCTGTGCTCAACCGTCTCTCATGCGGGCCCGACTCCATGCGGCCTATTGAGAATGTGGGATGTATCAATATGGACTCTTTTTACTATGCGCCTTCGGGCGCTAAGTCAAAAAATTCTAGGGTAGTACGGGCCGAACAAGCCTAGTCAACTGTCCAAGTTACTGACTGTCAGCGGGCCCCGTTAACCGTTACACGGGCTCATGATGGAAAGTTGTACAGAACCACCCGCGTCCAGTCCCCCAGGGCTAACGGACAAGGTGGGTCTTTAAAGTCTTCCTCTAACGATCCAGAGCAAGTGCTTTTACTAGCCACGAATCAGGGAGCAAACATGGTACCTAAGTACCCATGCGCTCGGGACACCCGAGTCCACAAGTTTGGTATAAAGGTAGATCAGCTTGCTACCGACTTGCGTGAGGTGATTACTCACAAATGTAAGGTGGCAGCAGTACATCGTTGCACCCGAGTCATTATCAACTGCTGCTGCGATAAATCAGCAGCACCTGAAGGTCGGCAGTCAGTTTTCCAAAGACTGCAGCAGCCAGCACCTATCCGACAATAACTCAAAAAATAGGTGCAAATTCCGGGGGACGAGGAGTTTTCTTTCGCCTTCTGTAATTCAACTCAAAAGGTTTCTCCTGGCAAGGAAGGAAAGAAGACAGGCTCTTCCAGTCCGACAATCTCGGCCAGTATTGCAAGGAGACCCTCATCTGGAGGGTTCCCATCGACAACCACAGGGGGTGTCGACTTAGGCACTCGATCCAAAAGGAAGCTTCCAGCACCCGGGGGTGCACCTTCGGCCTCCTTGAGAGTAGATGAAGCTGGGGGTAGCAGTCCCCTCAATATATACGACTACCCGGTGTACCAAGAGCACATACAGGGGGTAGAGGTCCCCCATAACTGCGCAACAGACTTGGATTTTCCTGAGGGCCACCACCCTCACCAAGATAATGCGGCTTCCTATACAAGGGGTTGTACCCCTTTCGAGTCCGAGGAGGAAGACATTTCGACATTCCTCGATGATTTCTCGGCATTGGGGTATGACATAGAGAGCACCTCTGCTACGGTCCCTTCTACCTCTACCTACGTACGGACAATCTTTATGGCCGACGATGATCATGAAGCGCCTTCTGATCGACAACGTCTAGAAGTACTTGAAGCCAGGCTCCTGTCCTTGGTCAAGTCCATGGACGAAATCAAAGCCGTCTTGCCAACCCAATCGGCAAGGACGCCCGGACAAATAAGCTTGGGACCCGCAGTCAACGCGGACTCCAACATGACCGCCCCTCCTTTGGGTGATGATCCCTTAGGAGCATCCGTTCCTTCAGCTGCATATGAAGCCAAGGAGGCAAGAATGAAAGTCCAGGAGCTTCGAGCAATGTTCAATGCCCGAGACTCCTCTCGGGACCTCAGAATACTGCAGCCATATTCCGTTGCATGGAGAGATGTGCCTTTTTCACCATGGTACAAGCCGTTCCATATTGATTATTATGGCAGAAAGACCTCTGCTAGTCGATACATGACTTACTTTGAGGTCATAATTGACCACTTGTCGCATAGTGACGCCATCCTTATGTGATTATTCATCGGAGCATTGGAGGAGATCGTGTTCGACTGGTAGCGCAACCTTTCCGACAACTGCATCCATTCTTTTGACGGCTTCAAGCACATATTCCTGGAAAGATTCTATGAAGTGGGGCATGATGTAACAATGATATCTCTCATGGACGTCGTTCAGGGAGAGAGGGAGCTAATAAGGAACTATATTGAGCGGTTCTGCCAAACCGCAATGAGATTGTCCCAAGATAATCCCGAGAGCTCCTTGATCGAAATCTGCCAGAAGAAGTTGCTCCCTGCAATTAGCCTCTAGATGGGTGACGATCAGTTCAGGGATGGGACGATCTTCATCATAAGTGCTACTAATGCAGAGGAAAAATTGAATAAAGCTCGCCAGCTGGGATTACACATCCCATACGGTTAGGCTAAGAGCAGACGTCCTAGTTCTACCCCCAGTAACAACAACAGTGGTGCCACCTCCAACCGGGATAATAAGGGCAAACAGGCCATGGTCGCTGATGCGACTCAGAAGCCCGAACAAAAACAGGCAGAAGGTTCGTAGCCCAAAGTTAATTACTCATTTGAAGATAGTCATGTCAAACCTATCTTTGATTTGCTCTCGCAAGGGGGTAGGATCCAGCTCCCTCCATCAATACGCGAGCCCCGAGCGACAGAAATAGAGGACCCAAAGTATTATCACTTCCACCACTATGTCCATCATGTCACTCATGATTGCTTCCAATTAAAGCGGTACATTCAGAGTCTTATCGACTCTAAAGCTCTGTCGATGGACTTTGAAGAGGTTACCGTGGCGGTGAACATGGTGTCAATTCAGTTCGGCGACTTTCCTCCAACAAGCACTCTAGACAGGGTAATACCTGTCCCAAGGGCAACGATGGAGGTTACTAATCTTCCACCCGTCTGGAGCCAGACATCTGGATTGGTACCTCTCACCACATCGTGAGGAGAGATCATGTGGGTGCATCCAGACTTAGTGCCCGAAGTTACCCATGAGGTGTCATCTCCTACCAATAAGAAAAAGGACAGGAAGTCTAAATCCTGCCATACAATTTCAGCCGAGGCTGAAGAAGCTGCAGCCATTGTTATCCGGTCTAGAGCACAAGTTCAGCCCGCACGGGATAGTTCAGTCGAAGATCCTCAGCCGGCAATGTTGCCTCCCTCTGATCTTCCAAGGCCATCTCAGCCTCCACTGGTGAATAAATCCAAGCCAAAGGAAACCCGCTTCGACAGGCCACTCCGTAATGATGTACCCCAGGGACTGGAGAGACCTTACAACTTTGACATATTAGCACAATTAGCTAGTACGCCAGCAAAGTTGTTGTTGTACGAGCTCCTAAGGCTCACCAAGGATCTTCGTGTCGTATTAAGCGAAGCACTCCAAAATGTTGACGCCTACTTAGCTCAGGTCAAGCCTCCAGGGGAAGACCCGCCAACAGATCTGCAGGGCAACGATAGCACAGATGCAATGCCCAATATCATATTTACTTCTCAGGACATGTTGATCAAGTCCAATTTGCATGATCGCCCCTTGTACTGCACTGGATACATATGCGACATCAAGGTGGATCGGATGCATATCGACCCTGGCTCGTCAATAAGCATCATCCAGAAAAGCTTGCTCCAACTTTTTGGCATCCCTATGCATCGGCTAGCGGCGACCAACCCTGCCATTAGCGGTTTTAACTCGGGAATGAGCTATCCCCTAGGGAAGATCCGGTTGAAGTGCCAGATTGGTGACCTGAAGACGGAGGTTACCTGCTACGTAGTTGGAACCAATGGTCATCTATCTCCCGAGATCCAGCCAGGAGCCAAACCTGCCATAGGGCCAATGGTAATCTGACTGCCGAAATCCAAACAAAGGCAACAGAAAGATGCAAGGCCCTCTGTAACCCCGATAGTAATCTGATTGCCAAAATCCACTCAAAGGCGACCAAAAGATACAAAGTCCCTTGAGCCAATTGTCATCCGTCTTCCCAAGACGAGCCAGCAGCTAAGTGTCGATCCAACACTCTCAAGCAAGTCAATACCTCAAGCTGAACCCTTGGTGGTCAAGTTGCCCAAGACAGCATCCCGACCTCTAAGCTCGCAGGGGGTAGTCAAAGAGGACGAAGAACTCGCCAAATACTTGGTTACACAGGTGGATAGCCCCTCTCCTGATGATATAATCCCTGTGGATAAAATTCCTTATTTCATCAATAAGAGGCTGCCGTTAGACTATTCTGAGTATGATAAGCCTAATCTAACGTATGCTGCACGGGACTATCTAGACGTTAGCCTGTACACACGGGTGACAATCGTCCATACCCCAAATCAACTTGCTCCCATTAAAGGCGCTTACTTCCTGGTCCCAGGTAGAAAAGGATGGAATCACACGATCATCTTTGGCCAAAAAGAAGGTCCTCAATCTTTCACGCCACAAGAGTCCGATCTCGGACCCGACGCTGGAAGATTACCGCTTTACCTGTATAGTCCTTAAGCCAAGTACTTCATGCAAAAACAGGGGTACGACATGGAGGCTATCCCAGGTCTAAATCACGGCAGTAGTTGACGATTGCCTCTACAGCCTTCGGTACCGGCAGGGAAACCTCAGGACCATTATCACAAATCTAGACGCGGCCTCGGGTATGTTACTCCACCAACAACGTCCGAAAGTTCTGATGAAGAATGCGAGTGGCACACTCATTCGTCCGAGTCACCCATTTATGACTCTGATAGTAGTATTGGAGATATATTTAGACAGATATTATCTGTCAATATGACATCCGCTGATATTGAAGAGAAAGACGAAGATCTACTTGAACCACTTGAGTTGGAGCCATGGGTCCAGCAACTAGACACACAATGGGAGAAATGCTTTGAACTTCGTGATCCTCCAACTGAGGACGAGGTTATGCAAATTAACCTCGGCGATGAATCCTCTCCAAAGCCAATCTTCGTCAGTAAAAGCCTGACAGACGGCGAGCGGGAGTCATTGTTACAACTCGTCAAAGAATACATCGACGTCTTTGCCTGGAGCTATGAAGACATGCCAGGGCTAAACCCCGAGATTGCACTTCATAAGCTCAATATTTATCCAGATGCAAAACCAGTCAAACAACAGCAGCGGCAGTTTCGTCCAAACAACATGAATTCTATTGAAGCGGAAGTAAACAAGCTCATAGCTAGCGATTTCATCTGTGAAGAGCAACATCCAGACCGGTAGCCAACGTAGTACCAGTCATCAAGAAGAACGGAAAGATCCAAATTTGCATCGATTTTTGCAATCTGAATGCGGTATGCCCTAAGGATGAATTCCCTCTTTCGATCATCGACATAATGATCGATAATACGTATGGCTTCGAGCGCATGTCCTTTATGGATGGCTTTTCAGGATATAATCAAATCAAAATGTCTCTTGATGATGAGAAGCATACATCATTCTGAACTCCGATCGGCGTATATTGTTATACGGTCATGTCTTTTGGCATGAAGAACACCGGTGCTATATATCAACAGGCTATGAGTGTCATCTTCATAGATCATTTGCACAAGACGGTGGAGTGTTACGTTGACGACATCGCCGTCAAGAGCCGCTCCAAAAATGATCACCTACAAGATTTGAGAATAGTATTCGACCTCATGCGAGCGCACAACCTGAAGATGAATCCTACCAAGTCTTTCCTTGGGCTGTCCAGCGAAAAGTTTTTTGGCTTTGTCATTACTTCCCGGGGTATTCACATAGATCCCGACAAAACAAAAGCAATCCTGGAGATGAGTCCACCAAGGAACCTCCTTGAACTCCGTGGCCTTCAAGGAAGACTAACCTATATCAGGAGGTTTAATCTAACCTCTCAGGGCGATGTCAACCCTTCACTCAACTCATGAAGAAAGGTGTCACTTTCGTATGGAACGAGGAATGTCAGCGTGCCTTCGATGATATTAAGGAGTACCTGACGAATCTGCCAGTTCTGGTAGCCCCGATCGCCAGAAAGCCCTTTCCGCTCTACGTACGGGCAATGGAACACTCCTTCGGTGCTTTGCTAGCACAGAATAATGACGCGGGACATAAACAAGCCATTTACAATCTCAGTTGGATGATGGTAGGACCGGAACATAGGTACACCACCGTAGAGAAGGAGTATTTTGCCCTATTGTTCGCCATTCAAAAAACACGATACTATATGACAGGACAGACCATCCATGTTGTTTCACGAGTTAATCCTCTCAGGGTTCTCATGACTAAGCCAGGCGCACTCAGTTCTCGTCTAGCCACCTGGGCGATACTATTATCCCCACACGACATGGTTTTTGTTTCGCAGAAGGCTATCAAAGGTCAAGCCCTGGCTGACTTCTTAGCAGCCCATCCAGGCTCAGAAACAGCCATAATTTATAAAGAAATTCCCGACAAAGTTGTCGCCTCGAACATGACTTCGTACGACGCTATTTGGCAAATGTTCTTTGACGGTGCTTCAAGAACGGGGCCACAAGGTGATATCGTCGCCGGAGTCGGGGTAGTATTAATTTTCCCCTCTGGGTTGGTGGTCAATCGAGCATATTCTCTTACAGAACCCTGTTCAAACAATGTAGCCAAATATAACGCTCTAGTCATAGGACTCTAACTCATAAAAGAAGTGGAGATCAGGTACCTGGAAGCATATGGTGACTCGCAGTTGGTTGTTAACCAGATCCGAGGTTCATACGAGGTTTACAATGAGGACCTGATTCCCTATTATCAAACAGTAATTGCCATCATTATGACCTTAGAAGGATTCTTTATAGAGCACGTTTCTAGGCTCCAAAATATCGAAGCCGATGCCCTAGCAGGTCTCGCCGCTTCCTTGGCACTTCTAAATGATACTCATCATCTAGTCGACATAATAGGCCATGAGCTGGTCTGTCCCAGGAACAATCTTTAACTTGGTACGAGTTACTCCGCCCATATAACCAACGACATACAAGACTGGAGACGCCCGCTCATCGACTTTGCAGTCTATGGAATTCTGCCAGAGAACGTAAAGGAAGCAACTTTAATCAGAAGACGCTCCCTCAGATTCTTCTATGATACGGAGACAAAAATTTTATATCGACGATCCTACAACGGGCTACTATTAAGATGCCTGTCAAATACAGAAGCCAAAGAAGCCTTACGTGAAGCTCATGATAGCACTTGTGGGGCTCACCAACCTGGCCCGAAATTGTAAGATTATCTCCGTCGGATGGGTTATTACTGGCCCACAATGGTAGCAGATACAGTTGATTATGCAAAGAAGTGAAAGGCTTGCCAGATCCACGCAGATTTCATACATCTGCCATCGGAATTCTTGTATCCGACAGTAGCCTCTTGGCCATTTGAAGCATGGGAAATAGACATCATTGGGCCAATCACCCCGTCATCGTCTAGAGGGCATCGGTTCATACTTGCAATCATCGATTACTTCTCCAAATAGACGGAAGCTGTTCCGCTGGCAGAGGTTAAAAAATCGAACGTGATTATCTTCATAAAACATCACGTCATCTACCGTTTTGGACTGCCTCGAAGGATTATTCACGACAATGGTCTGCAGTTCGCAAGCTATGCTTTCTATCGATTATGTGACAAGAATCGAATTCAGAACATGGCCTCGACAACATATAACCCATCGACTAACGGTCTGGCTGAAGCTTTCAACAAAACCATAATCAAGCTTCTCAAAAAGTTCATGTCTGCAAACAAACGTGACTGGAATGAAAAGCTTGGCAAGTGCTTATAGGCATATCGCACCACAATTCGGACGGCTACAGGAAATATATTGTTCTTCTTGGTTTATGGGAGTGAGGCAGTCCTCCCATTGGAGACTCAGATCCCCTCACTTCGAGTGGCCCTTACTTACCGGTTAACGTCGGACGATAACTACCGTTGACGACTACAAGAATTGGAAGCATTAGATGAGAAGCGTTTACAAGCTCAACAAAGCATAGAGCTCTACCAAGCGCACATATCTTGGTCTTTCAACAAGAAAGTCAAATAGAGAATATTCTAAGTCGGCGATCTCGTCTTGGCCATTCGCAGACCAATGGTCATGACTCACAAGACCTCCAGCAAATTCCAACCTAAATGGGAGGGTCCGTTCATCATCGAGATCGTATTCTCCAACGGCGCGTACCATCTCGCAAAACAAAATTGAGACTTGCTCTTTATGCCCATCAACGACAAGTTCCTCAAGAAATATTATATCCAAACGACATCTTCTAACTATCTCTCAGATTGTGAGTTATGTACCCTCTGGTATCGCTGAACTTATACTCTGACCTCAAAATCTCCCAGATTGTTGAGTTATATACCCTCATGTACCACTGAACTTACTCTCTGATAGCTCCGAATGGATTCATATCTCATCTCCTAGTCATATCTATGAACTTCTACATTAAATGCTTTTCTCCACCAGAGTTTGCCTCAAAATCTATTACCCGCACCACCTGCAAAAACCCTAAATTTATACTATTTTATATATATAAATTGGGTACTGATTTTTTTTAATTTTATTTTGTATTGTACGTTGTCACGACCCACACCCACTGTGAGGGTACGAGTACGTAACAGCGCCCAGCCTACGCCGCAATGTCGGCGGTAGAACGCTGTTCTAAGTCTCTAACTAACCATCAACTCATGCAGTATATAATGTACTCATCATGATCAACTCCGAACGGAGGACAAGTATAAGATATGGTGTAACTCAATCACAGTCTAAGCACGATAAGATAACACAGAATATAACTAAGAAATTGAAGACAACAACTACTGAAATAATATCAACATCTGAATAATCTCAAATACATCTCAAGTCTCAAATCTCTATATACAACTCCAGATCTAAACAGGAAAACTAAAACAAGACAGACTAACTAAACTCCCGATCACTCCTGAGTGTCGGGGCCATAGGTAGCTAAGCCATCTCCTCAGTAAAATGTAGGGCATGTATCCTCAGGGCAATCATCTGTAAAATTTTTAACAGGTCCAGTCAGGACAGGAACGAGCACATCTCATCTAGTAAACCCAAGTAAATGACAGAGAACTATAAAGCAGTTATAGGCAGTTGTATTGATGAAAATGGCAGTTTATATTCAGGTGATGGTAAGAAAGACAGATAAAGTGCAAGGAAGGTAAATACTAAACAAGAGAAGAATCATAGCAATGAAGACTGTAAAAATAGAACTAGCTGAACCAGGGTAATATGATATAAAGTCCAGGCAACAATGTAGACCAGTGTAACTCCAATGTAAGTCCAGTACAGGATGAATCTCATACAAGATGAATCCAGTAAGAGACGATTCCAGTCATAGTGATCAATGATTCCAGGGTGAGTCCAGCCTATACTCTAGCAGTGTGTTTTAAAATACCGAGATCGACATATAAACGGCTATGGGTAATCCGGTACATCACACACCTGGCCGGGTGTGGGATGGCTATCATTCCAGTATGATTCCAGCAAAGGGTGATTCCAGAAATGGGGTATGTCTACATGTCTTACTCTAGTATTTCCCCTCCCAGCAAGTGAATCCAGAATTCCGACACAATGATTCAAGATGAGTCCAGCCAAGTACAATAATACCAGTAAATGATTCCGGGGTGATTCCAGTAAATGATTCCAGTAATAGAAGCCGGAAATGATGATACCAGTAATAGAGGCCAGAAGATAAATGTGTGTCGTATACATGAATCCAGAAATAATAGTACGTGTTTGTAACAGAGAATCACATACAGCTAACTAGAACTGAAATACAGTAATTGACAAATAAATGAGAGAACTATCAGAGAATTTACTCGCCTGATGCTCTGAAAGAGTAGTGTAATGTCAGATGTCTGCACCAGAGTCACAATGTCCTAAATAGAGCAGTACAGGTTATAATATGTCTAAAACAAGGTAAATGAAGTTTACGATGCAATCTACATGAATTCTAGGCCAATCTAGGTCAAAGTCAACTCTAAGTCAACCCTGGTCAATTGTCTAGGTCAAACTAGGTCTAAGTCAAACTTGGTCAACCCTGGGTCAACCCCAATCAAGTACACTAGTCAAACTTGGTCAATCTTAGTCTAGTCAAGTCTCACTAGGCCTATCCCAAGTCTATACAAGCAAGCACACTTAATTTCTAGTCTATACAAGCCAACCACACTCTTACACTTGTAGAAGCATGGAATTTCACAACCAGAAAGCCCATGCGCCAGACACTACATGCGCTAGAACTCAGACGAAGAACTTCACAGCAAAGTCAATAAGTATAGACATTTGAAGAAGGACTTTTCATTTTATATATAAAAGTCTATTACATGTCTAGAAAAGGTTGTACAAAGGAGAATTTCTACAAAGGAAAGATCCTAAGTCTACAGCCAGCGGCCACCATGCGCCTTCAGATAAGCGCAGCGGCCACCATGCATCTCCAGATAGGCGCAGCATCACCATGCGCTGTCAGTCAGGCGCAGCAGACATCATGCGCCTCCAACCAGGCGCATCCTACCATATCTTCAGCAGCTCAGTTATGTGCATCCAGCCCAGCTATGTGCATCCCTTCAGCCAAATTCTTCCAGCCAGGCTCACCTGGCCGAACAGAGCCCAGTTATGTACCGCTCTTCCAACCAGGCTCGCCTGATAAATGCTTCGATACACAAAGCATTTAACCCTCTGGCTGGAACCAAGGAAGAGAAGAGCACCACAAATGCTGTGGCCAGGGAAGGCTTCGAAAGAGCCTCCAAAGCCGAAGGAAGACCGTGATCGAAACCGCGGCTAAAGGAGCAGCTTTCAACACAACCAAAGTGGGCAAACCCCACTTTGAAGGAAGATAGAGCCTAGCACCGCCATTCCGATCTACGGCTCTTCCGGAATAATGGAGACAAGGCCCGAGCATCCCTATCTTTGGATGCAACAGGCACCTTCCGCCTGCCTCGGAAGCCCTCGACTCTGTCTTTTGGATGTAACAGTCACCTTCAAGTGCATCGAAGACAACACAGCGTCTCATCTTCACCCTCGGGAGCACTTCGTCAACAGAATGCACCCGCATGTTCAAGTTCATATTGGAAGTACGTGAGGGAATGAGAAGCAAACCTTCTTTCCATGCCACTATTTATAGGTCGGGCAGATCAAACCCACGCGCCAAGTGGATGGCCCTCCGAATTCCGTGCAATGAATTTACATTAAATGGATGAACCGGACGCCTCGAATTCAGCCAAACGGCTATTTATAGCACTCGAAGAGCGAGACAGCCGCATCATTAAAAGACATGTCTGATGCGCCAGTCAGACAGCGCATCACACGGACGCGCCCTTCGGTATCAGGCACATCACACAGACGCGCCCTACAGTACTCGGCGCATTACAGAGGGTGCGCCCTCACACATCTCCATACCGAGTGGAACGCCAACCGATGCGCCCACTCAGCTGTCCATTGAACGTCACCAACATTAAATGCTGAACTGACAGAGTTGGCAGCACGCCTCCCAAAGTCTGCACAGTTGACAGCTTTTTCAGAAAATGAAGCGTCGACAACATCAGCATCATCATGACTTTATTTTGACGGCTACTGCCACGTGGCCACTCCACCATCAGCATGCGCCTCTACGGCCATGCGTCCAAATCAGCATGCGCCTCAAAAGCCATGCGCCTCAGACTGCTCTCTGATCCCGAAAGACAGAAGGAAAGTCGCCTGCATACGCCTCAAAAGCCATGCGCCCCAAATGGTTTGTAACTCCTAAAGGTTATGAGCCGCAGCCTCCTCCTGCGCCCAATCCAAGGCGCAGCCCACCAGATCACTCCTCTCTACCAAATCCGAGATCTTCGAACCATGAGTCGACGACACGTGTCTTTTGACTCAACTCGTCCAAGATTTCAGCAACGGAAAGATCTTCTCTCTGCTACGTGCCGGCTCACAACAGCAGTATGAAGAGTTCTCCCCCTCGATCAGGGCGCAGCATCCGTGCGCCTCCATCAGCAACCTCCACGTGGCGTCCCCACACCGGCGCATCCTACATGCGCGCATGAGCAGCCAACCTGCAAAACTATAAAAAGAAGGATCATCTCCTTCACACACACACAGAGACTCATAACACAAGACTCACAACACAGAGAGAATCCACAACAGAGAATCACCGGAGGGGCAGTTCTAGACACTCAACGTCTTCCTCCTCTCAGCAAGCTCCAGTACCCAGAGCAATCAACACCTTCAGAGAACCGATAACCGTCGTCAGCCGGTCAACGGAGTCAACGCATTACCACTCGCTCCATTGGCACTAAGGACCCAGCTTAAACAAAAGTGTACTCCTAGGACTACATCTAAGTCCTATATTGTATCACTGTTCTGTTTGTATTAAGATTTCAATCAAAACAATTTTAATGGCAAACAAGCTGGCGACTCTGCTGGGGACTTCTTTCTCCTCTACCGAGAAGGTTGTGTCACAGGCCGACGACGTGAAGGTGGGCTCCTTCCATAAGACGCTGGTAGTACGCCTCAATCAACAGGCGTACGAGGAGTTCATTTCTGAAGGAAGTGCGAGTCCTTCGAAGCGGCTGTCGAAGCCGAAGAAGACCCGCGCAGTCTGGGTGCACAAAGTCGACGCCTCGGGCACCACCGTTGAAGGGGATGCGCCCGTCCAGCCTTCCCTTCCTGCTGACGTCCTCAGCAGTCAAGGTGCGCCCGCTGATGCAGCGCATCTCTCGGGGAAGCGTGCGGCTGACCACGTTCCCCAGCCATCTTCCTCTCAGGCGAGGAAGATACGTCGACGGAGCAGGGGCGCAGCCAATGTCCCGCGCATCACTCCTGATGCGCCACAAAGAGCCTCTGTCTTTGACAGACTCACTCGCTGTAATGGCGAGGAGAATTTGGATGCTGAGTACTATGCGCCCCAGCGGGCTGGTACGAAGAAATCCAAGGCGGCACGGGCCATACGCCACAAACGTGCTATGCCAGTAGCCGGCCAGAGGCACGCGCTTACAATCACGTGCGCTGCCGATGGCAAGCTGTACAAGGTTGACTCAAGTGCTTCTGCACCGACAACGAGTCGACCTTCAAAGTCCTCATCTCGCTTGGGCGCATTCACTGCGTGCACAACCAAGCCGAGAGAGGCAAACCCTGTGGTCTTGAACTCCCGCGCCTCCTCTGGTTGTGCGTTTGAGGTCCGTTCAAGTCACTTCAAATGCTGTGGTTCCCCCACTACTGATCGTGATGCCTGCTTGGTATTAGATCAGGGGGCGCAGCACTCACCCGACCACCCCGGCGCTTGGCCCTGCCATGCGCCTGAGAGGGGTGTGAGGGTAGCACTCTCCTCCAACGACCTGTGCAACGTGATCACTCACAAGCGCCGGTCAGGAGAGTTGACCAACAAGCACGATGCGCCTCTCACGGGGCACACTTGTGCAGTGGTCACCATCAACTGCTGTTACAAGACGGCAGTACCGCCAAAGCAGTCGGTCTTCCAATGGCTACAATCATCGATACCCCTCCGACATCGCCTTGGGACGAAGGTGTCAGCAGAAAAGGAGCTAAAGGTTGCTTCATGCAACGTGATCTCCAACTCCTCATCTGTCCGGAAGACGACTGCCAATTCCTCGTCTTCATCCAAAAGCCAGCCGAGGAAAACCAAGGCAGCTGTCTCGACCTCTGGAGTGTTCGAAGGCACTCGGTCGAGGAAGAAGTTCTTGGAGGAAGCTGGGGGTAGCCCGACCCTTATCGAGCCTCCTTCCGAAGACGAAGATGTCCAAAGCACAGCTGCGACGGATCTTCATCAAGGCGAAGATGGCCTCCCTGAAGCCCCTCAAAATGACGATGTCCTCCAGGACACCGCCGGGGGTAGTGCTGGAAACGAAGAGGCCCTTCAAGACAGAGCTGAGGGCAGTCAGGCCCTTGCAGATGCGCCTGTCGAAGACGAACTCCAGAATGTGGCTGGGGGTGGCCAAACACCAGGAGAAGTGACTCCCCCACATGAGAGCGAGGCTGAGAGCGAAGCCTCAACTAATCCATCCACTTCCGGCCGTGTCATGACAGTATACATGACCGGGGGTGATCTTGAGACTGATGCGCCGCCACAGGACATTGTCCAGCGCATAGACTCGCTAGAGGGAGGACTCAAAACTCTCTCTGCCTCAATGCAAGCACTGACTCAAGCATTGTTTGAGATGCGGTCGGCCTTGATCAGGACACCTTCAAATGGTCCCAATCCAGGAGCCAATGGAGAGTCGAGTGTGCCCCTCCAACGGACACCCTCAGACACAGAAGCACCCCGGACGTCGGAGCCCTCAAACGCTCCACTCCAGGTGGTACCTCTTTCCCCGACTCCTAGCTCCATGGAGGATGTGGTCGAAATGATCAAAGATCTGCGGGAGCGCTTCGAGTCCAAGAACAGGCAGGAGGAGCGCCAGAAGATGGGCATTCCCCAGCCTTATCCCCTTGAGTGGAACAAGGTGGTTTATCCCCTAAAGTATAAACCACAAACACTCACGCCGTATGACGGGAAGGACTCTCCACGACGGTACCAGATGTACTTCCAGTCGCAGACAGGGCATCTTCCGAAAGAGGACGCGCTCCTCACCAGCATCTTTGTTGGGGCCCTGAAAGGGGTGGCGTATGACTGGTACTGCAGCCTCCCCAATAATTCCATATCGTCCTTCGACGACCTGACACGCCTCTTCCTCGACCGCTTCTACGACGGTGGGAAGGACATGACGATGGCGTCTCTCATTGAGATACGCCAGAAGGACAAGGAAACGGTTCGGGCATTCATCGAACGCTTCCGTCAGGCCTGCTTCAGGCTACCTCCAGGCATGCCAGAGTATGCGCTTCTCTCCGCTTGCAGTATGAACATGCTGCCTGCAGTAAAGCTCTGGCTTAACTCTACTCCCCCTCCCGACTGGAGCTCCCTAATCATCGAAGCTGAAGCTGCAGAGAAGAAGGCGGCCAATGCACGTCTTCTGGGTGTTAGCTTCCCCGCCTTTGACGATAAGGGGAAAAAGTCCGCAATCAACAACTCCGGACGAAAAACAAAGGAGAAACAGGCATTGACTGTTAATGCCTCGAAGGGCGCATCTGTGCCTACTCAAAAGCCTCCACTGGCACCGAGACCCAAGGAGGTTTATTCATTCAATGATGACGACACCCTGCAACTCTTTGAGATACTGAAGCAGGGTGACAAGATCAAGCTTCCGGACCCGAAGCGGCCCGATGAAGTCGGGAAAGTGGACAACCCGAGGTACTGTCACTACCATCGGTTTGTCGGACACCCGACTAAGGACTGCTACGTCCTCAAAAATTACATCCAGCGCATGATCAATGCGGATGTAATCTCCGTCGACTACGAAGAGAAGACGGTATCAGCTAATGTGGTGTCACTTCAGTTCGGCACCTTGCCGTCGACTACCACACAAGATGGCGTCGTCCCCATCCCTAAGGCGACAATGGAGGTGGTGAACTTGCCACCCACCCGTGACAATGTGAGTGAACTTGTCCCACTCACCACATCTCGAGGAGAGGTCCTCTGGGTTCACCTCGACCTCGTCTCCGAGGTAACTCAACCGGAGGTACGCCCTACCTCCAAAGCAAAAGGCAGGAAGATCAAGTCTTGCCGCACGGTCTCTTCTTCAACGGAAGAGGCGCTTCCTGTGCAGACGCGTGCACAACAGAACTCCCAGCCCGGTGAAGCTGCCGCCGAAGTGGTGCCTCCTGGCACCATCCCTGAGGAGGGTCCATCCAAGCCCTCAGCAGCCAATAAACAAAAGCAAGTGGAGGCCCATTTCGACAGACCTCTGCGGAAAGAAAATGCTTCGGGGCTAGCCAAGCCCCACAATTTTGACATTCTGGCACAACTGGCCAGTACTCCTGCACGCTTGTCTTTGTTCGAGCTCCTGCGTCTCTCCAAGGACTCCCGAGAAGCTCTCTACGAAGCTCTGAAGGATGCCGAATCCTTTCTCAGTCAAATCAAGCAGCCTGAAGACCTCCCAACTACTTGTGCACACTGTCATTGTGCGGATGAAGTTATCCCAAACATAACTTTCACCCAACAAGACATGCTGCTCAAGCATCACCGACATAACCGACCGTTGTATTACACAGGGTACATCGGTTCGGTAAAGGTGAGCAGGATTCAGATCGATCCGGGGTCTTCCCTAAGCATCATTCCAAAGGTGCTGCTATCAAAGCTGGGGATCCCAATGTACCGGCTGGCGCCCTCCAATACGACCATCAGTGGCTTCAACGCTAGCAAGAGCGAGCCACTAGGCAAGATCCGCCTGAAGTGTCACATCGGCAGCCTCAAAACTGAGGTGACTTGTTATGTGGTGGATGCCGAGGTCAACTACAACATCTTACTCGGACGACCATGGTTACATGAGTACATGGTGGTGCCCTCCACGCTCCACCAATGCATGAAATATGTATCCACCAACGGCGTCATCCGGACGGAGTTTGCAGATATCGATCCCTTCAAAGGGATTGAGGCCTACTTCACCGATTCCGACTTGTACAAGCCACTTGACGAGGAGGAAGCCAACGACGCCGATGATGAAGTAGAGACGGCAACAGAGCCGGACTTGGAGCCCGAAATGACTCCCGACGCCCCCTTGAAAATCCGATTGAAGGGCAAGCCTTCCCAGAAGGCGCCTCCAATGAGCATCAAGCTATCAGGGAAAGCACCGACTCACGAAGCTCCCCTGAAGATACGCCTCAAGGGAAAGCCACCTCAAACAGCGGCTCCCCTGGTGGTAAAATTACAAGGGAAGGCGCCACTCATCGGAGGCGCAACCGAGGCACCTCTCAAGGTGCGTCTTAAAGGCAAGCCGCCGCAGTCATCCAAGATGCCGGAGAGGGCTCACATAACCCTCTCAGACCCCAAAGTCAGAGCGGTGGAGGACTCTCCTGATCCGGCCCCAGTGCTTACAGATGGAGCTTGGCGAATATATCTCTGCTGATATAGACGCACCCTCCTTCGACAATGTAATCCCACAGGATAAAATCTCGTACTTTATCAATAATAGAGTGTCTTTCAATTATTCTTGTCTTCCATACTGGAATGCCATGTATACATTAGACAACGCTCTACGGTCGTTGCAAACACAAGTAACGACCGCCTACCATAATCAAATAGTCCCGTCTCAAGGAGTCTTCATAGTCCCTCCACGGAGCCGAGACCAAGGCACCATCATCTCGGGCAAAATCGAGCGTCGTCGGGACCTCCCGTCAATCGAGCCCGAACCTGATACCGGCAGAGTACAAGTCTATCGGTACACAGATGCGGCTAAGCACATCATCCAAAAGATGGGCTACGACCTGAAAAGCAACAAAGGCTTAAACTACGGCAAGGGTCGGCATCTCCCTGTCCGGCTTTCGATGCCCAATGGAAAGCCACAGGATTACTATAATCGGACTCGACGGGGGTTAGGCTATGTCACACCGCCATCAACTCCAGAGAGTTCAGACGCAGAAGACATAGAACATTCCCACTCGTCTGAAGCATCGACGTGGGATTCCGATACCAGTATCGGATCAGGCTTCAGGAAAGTGCTGTCAGCTAACATGACATCGGCGCAACCTCAGAAAGATGAAGGCGAAGACCAACCGCCGGAACCCTTCGAAGAGGAACCCTGGGCTCAGCGCCTAGGAGAACAATGGGAGTCTCGTTTTGAGTTACGAGAACCTCCCACCGAAGACGAAGTCGAGCAGATCGACCTCGGGGATGGGTCTTCTTCTAAACCCATCTTCATCAGCAAAAGCTTGGAAGGAGAAGATCGAGAATCTTTAGTCCAACTGGCTAAAGAGTATATTGACGTCTTCGCCTGGAGCTACGAAGACATGTCGGGTCTCGATCCACAGATCGCGATGCATAGGTTGAACATCTTACCAGATGCCAAACCTATCAAACAACAACAGCGACGCTTCCGCCCGGACATCATGAATGCCATCGATCAGGAGGTGGACAAGCTCTTGACCAGTGGCTTCATCCGTGAGGAACAACACCCGGACTGGGTAGCCAACGTCGTCCCTGTCACCAAGAAGAATGGGAAGATACGAGTCTGTATCGACTTCAGGGATCTCAACTCTGCTTGCCCGAAGGATGAATTCCCGCTCCCAATCACCGATGTAATGATCGACAACACATGTGGCTTTGAACGCATGTCCTTCATGGACGGGTATTCAGGCTACAATCAAATCAAGATGTTCCCCAATGACGCAAAACACACGTCATTCAGGACTCCGAAAGGTGTTTTCTGCTACACAGTAATGCCCTTCGACTTGAAGAATGTCGGTGCAACATACCAACGAGCGATGAGTACCATCTTCCGTCAACATCTTCGCAAGACAGTTGAGTGTTATGTTGACGACATCGCAGTCAAGAGCCGCCTCAAAAGAGATCACCTACAGGACCTGAAGACGGTCTTTGATCTCATGCGGGCACATCAACTCAAAATGAACCCCGCTAAATCCTTCCTGGGGGTTTCTAGCGGCAAATTCTTGGGCTTTGTCATCACGGCAAAAGGCATTCATGTCGATCCCGAGAAGACTAAAGCCATCCTCAACATGGACCCTCCGAAGAATCTTCGAGAACTTCGGGGCTTACAGGGACGTCTGGCATACATCCGGAGGTTCATAGCAAACCTCTCCGGTAAATGTTAACCCTTTACTCAGCTCATGAAGAAGGGAGTCTCTTACGTCTGGACAGAGGAGTGCCAAAAGGCTTTCGACGACATCAAGGCTTACTTGACAAGCCCGCCAGTCCTAGTGGCACCTGTCGCCGGCAAACCATTCCTCCTCTACGTCCGTGCCATGGATCATTCCCTCGGCGCTTTACTGGCTCAAAACAGCGATGCAGGCTACGAGCAAGCAATCTATTACCTCAGTCGAACACTCATCGGGGCCGAACACCGGTATAACCCCGTTGAAAAGGAGTGCTTGGCTTTGGTGTTTGCCATTCAGAAGACTCGTCATTACGTCTCGGGCCAGACAATTCACGTCATCTCCCGAGTCAATCCACTCAGAGTTCTTATGACGAAGCCAGGGTCATTAAACTCCCGGCTGGCTACATGGGCGATCCTACTAACGCCATACAACATGGTGTTTGTCCCGCAGAAGACGGTCAAGGGTCAGGCTCTGGCTGACTTTTTAGCTGCACACCCCATCCCAGAATCTTCAAAACTCTATGAAGACATCCCGGATAAAGTCCAAGAATCAAACGTCACTGAAGGAAGCCCCGTTTGGCGGATGTTCTTCGATGGCGCTTCAAGAACGGGCCCCAACGGCCAAATCATCACAGGAGTGGGGGTAGTCTTGGTCTCCCCCGATCAGCTGGTCATCCAGCGCGCATACTCTCTTTCGAAGCCGTGCTCCAACAATGTTGCTGAGTACAACGTACTCGTCATGGGACTCCAGCTAGCACAACAGCTGGGGGTGGATCATCTGGAAGCCTACGACGACTCGAAACTCGTCGTAAACCAGATTCGGGGGCAATACGAGGTTCGCCATGAAGATTTGATCCCTTACCATGAAGTTGCATTGAACATCATTTCAACCTTCACTGGGTTCTTCATCGAACATGTACCCCGTCTACAAAACTTGGAGGCTGACGCTCTGGCTAGCCTCGCAGCCTCATTGGCCGCGCCCCTTGGGACTCAACACTATGTCACGGTAACTGGCCGAGACTTGATTTGTCCCAGAAACAACCTATGTTTGCAAATGGCTCACGCCGTGCCGACAAACACCGATGTTAATGTCCGAGACTGGAGATTCCCGTTCATCGACTTCGCCATCTACGGAATCCTTTCGGAGGACCCGAAGGAAGCCGTCTCAGTCAGGAGACGCTCTCTTCGATTCTACTACGATACAGCCACTAAAACGCTGTACCGACGCTCCTTCGACGGGCTTCTCCTTCGATACCTGTCTAACGAAGAAGCGGCCGAAGCTCTTCGAGAAGCTCATGACGGAACTTGCGGAGCTCACCAACCAGGTCCTAAGTTGCAAGATCGACTGCGACGTATGGGCTACTACTGGCCAACCATGGCCGCCGACGCAGTGGAATATGCTAAGAAGTGCCATGCATGCCAACTTCATACAGACTTCATACATACATCGTCTGAACCTCTACATCCTACAGTCGCCTCCTGGCCATTCGAAGCCTGGGGCATGGACATTGTAGGACCAATCACCCCTCCTTCATCAAGAGGACATCGTTTCATCCTGGCCATCACCGATTACTTCTCCAAATGGGCGGAAGCAGTCCCACTAGCGGAAGTAAAAAGCTCCAGGGTGGTCAACTTTATCAAACACCATGTCATTTACCGTTTCGGAGTACCCAGGCGAATTATTTATGACAATGGTCCCCAGTTCATCAGCCACATTTTCAGCAGGTTCTGTGACAAGAATCGTATTCAAAACGTGGCCTCAACCGTCTACAATCCGGCAGCAAACGGATTGGCCGAGGCGTTCAACAAAACTATCGTCAGGCTACTCAAAAAGGTCGTGTCATCCAACAAACGCGACTGGGACGAAAAGCTCGACGAATGTCTTTGGGCCTACCGCACAACGGTACGGACCCCAACAGGCAACACACCATTCTCCCTGGTCTACGGGAGCGAAGCGGTACTGCCTCTCGAGATCCAGATCCCCTCACTCCGAGTAGCGATCACAAACAAACTCACAGAAGAAGACAATCAACGTCGCCGTCTGCGGGAACTGGAGGCACTTGACGAAAAGCGTCTCCTAGCTCAACAACGCATCGAACTTTACCAAGCCCGTATATCACAGGCTTTCAACAAGAAGGTCAAGCAAAGAACTTTCCAAGTTGGCGACCTGGTTTTAGCAGTCAGAAGGCCAATGGTGTTAACTCACAAGACACCAGGGAAGTTCGAGCCCAAATGGGAAGGACCCTTCATCATTGAGACGGTATACTCAAACGGTGCTTACCGCCTCGCCAAACCCAATGGGGACTTGTTCATGATGCCCATCAACGGTAAGTTCCTAAAGAAGTACTATTCTTGACATCCTCCAAGACATGTATTTCCCCAAACAACCTCTTTTCACAAAATCAAACACTTCCGGAACCCAGCTGTTCCGTGGCATCCTTTCGTAGAAAGATAACCACGTCCACATTACCTCTGAGTTGTCTCTCTACATCCTACAAAGCGGAACCTTACATTTCGTGAGCTTACGCTATCCTTCATGTTTACCACGTCTACATTACCTCTGAGTAAACATCCCGTACAAACAACTCCTGTGTTGTCGTACATTGATCGCAGAACTTCCACGTCCACATTACCTCTGAGTTGTTCAGCGTATCCCCCAGGATCATTCCTACCACGTCCATAAATACCTCTGAGTAGGAAGATTCTATCATTTGAACCTAATGATTGCCATGTCCACATTACCTCTGAACAAACATGTTGGTTCCTTCAAACTTATTATCTGTACCTAGAAACCAAGGTGCGCAAAAGATAATAGGTCCACATAAATCATCAAGTTCATGACATCAAAAATGAACACATCACAAAAAAAAGAGATAGTGTATTTCTTTATTTTTCAAAAAAGGGAGTACAGAAATACGCTATTTCCCCAGCAAGAGTTGCAAAAACACATAAAAAGAAGAGAGACTACAGTCCCCGATCCTCTCCAGGGTGGGATGAGAGCTCTCTGACTCGACGTCTCAGGTCGGCAGTGCGAGTTTCCACAGTCGCCTGGACTCGGAGCTCGGCTTCTTGACGCATTAATTCGACAGCCTCAGCGAAAGTTTTACTCTCATACTTCTCATCAAGCTGTCGTCGCTGCTGAGCCAAAGCAAGGGTCCGCTGAGTAAGAGTCGCTTCCTCCTGCTTGAATGCCACGTGTTCAGCCAGGACACGATCAGCTTCTAGTTGAAGTTGGGCCCGCTGGTCTTCAAGACGGCGCATCTGAGCATCAACCTCTGCGATGTTAGCATCCACCGCAGCCCGCTTCTCCGTCGTCTTCTCCATAGATTGAGATAACTGCTCCGCCGCAGACTCAGTCCCAGCCACTTCACGCTCCCAACTGCTCACATCGGCTCGATGGGAAGCCTCGATTTCAGCCATCAACTTCCCTATCTCTGCATCTATCAAGACAGAGAGGTCATTTCGTTGGATGCGCTGCAGTTCCGCGAGCCGCTCGTCCAGCTCAATCACCGAAACCTCCAGAATTTTGGCCATATGGTCATGGCCTTGGTGAACGTGGATCAGCTCGATACAAGGCATTGCCAAAGCTTTTGCTGTCGCAAAGCTCTCCTTGGCATCCATCACTGCAGATACACCTTTCTCCAGCATTTTGTATACTCCCTCGACGAAGAACTTCACATACTCGTCGGCATCCGCCAGCACCTGCGGCGTCATAGCAGGAGTTGGAGGAGCTACTACAGTTTGCGGACCGGAGAAAGATCCGCCAACCTCGATCTGAGAGGTTTGAACCTCGGCAGCAATAGGCTCTTCATCAACAGGGGCCAGACTGCTAGCCCGAGGAGCCGAAGGAACAGAAGGAGCCGGCACATGCGTCGTGATAGTACCCCAAGTGGAAGGAGCAACAGAGGGTTCCACACCCTTACCCTTCTTAAGCCTGGAGAAATCACCGACGTCAACGGCCACCTCTTCTACCCCCGACGTTCTATCAGCATCAGCTACCTCCCCCGGCAAAACGGGGAGATCAACATTTATCTCCTGGCCAGCCCCAGGAGACAAGACCGGCAAAAGGGTCTCATTTTTCTCAAGACCCTCTACAGGGACAGAATCTGTCGCTACCGCCTGATCGGTAGCCATCTCTATGTCCATAGTTGAAGCCAAGGAAGGATTTGGCAATGATTCAGCTGACCTCCCTTCATCATGACCAGGAGGGGAATCAACCCTCTCCTCTATCCTCACTGCTTCTGCTGCCCCCGCAACAGACTCCTGCAGCTCCGGAGCGATGTCATCGGAAGATGATAAACTCCATTCCTCTTCATCACCAGGAAGCTGCGCACTTGCTAAACCTTCGATATGTGAAGCCTCCGCTGTGGCCTTCGTCACCTCGGAAGCTGCTGCACCCTCAGGTTCCCTCCTGACATAACCCGGGGATACCGGAACCTCCACGATGACAGTATCCTCCGGATCTTCCTCCATGAGAGACATCATTGTCGGCGGGATACGCACTCCAGACGAGCTCGCCATCTCTTCTCGCCTACTCCCACCCGACTTTGGGGTACGAGGTTTTCTTTTTAGCGGCTCCTACAAAAGAAGATGGGGCCTCGTAAGTGGCGGAACCAAAATCAGATTTAGTAGGATGTCCTTACCTCTTCGGACGCCGAATCCGATGACACCGTCGGTAACGATGCCTTCTTCTGCTTCTTCGACACAAGAGATTCAGCCCCTGTATCTGCACATCGTTTCGATCGATCGCCCGAGGGTTCTGCTTGTGATGCGGAGTGGGCACTCCGTTGACCCACCCCTGACGGACGATGCGGCCGGGCCTTCACTGGCGTATCCCCAGTCGCTGCTAACTGGGTGCCTGCGATAAGGCTGGTCTCCCTGTCATATCCGGAGGGCGGGGCAGCCATAACACAGTAAAATTTGGCGGCCGAGTAAAGAATGGGCGGCCGCGGATCGGGGACGGGCAACGTAAAACGAGCTCCGGTACATCCGGCATTATAGTAATGCCAAGCTCGTGCACCGTCCAACAAACTTCCAACATACCCCAGGGTAATACTAGGGTTATCCAACATCATCTGAGCATAACCAAATTGCCGTGCAAAGCGGCTCGGCAAGTACGGTTCCAGGTAGCACTGATTCCGGTTCCGGTACACCAGATGGGACGGCCGGATACTTTGCAACCAGCGGAATCCCCATTGAGGCAGAGTGGTGGTACCTTCGCCCAGGTCCCTTAAATCCTCGTTGGCCTCAAAACCCAAATAGATGGGACCAACTTTGGTGATCTCCCAACCCTGAAGACGGGATAAAACCTTTCTACAAACCGGGACACCAGTATGCGACCAGCTCCTCCGATGAAAATGACGAAGGAATGCGTCTCCAGCCTTATGATCTCCTTCCGCGCCTGGGCTCATCACACTGGGATGATACAGAATCAGCCATCCCATCAAATAGTGAAACGGCAGTTCGGCGCACGGGAAGTTATTTTTTCTGCCTCTATCATGAATCATATTTCCAGCAAACTCTCGCAAACCTCGCTGCAGGTTACATACCATTGCGGGGAGGAGAGCCAAGCGCCGGCCGAAGACCAATTTTACGGCTGGCAGGATTAAGTTTCGAGTCACCCTCTCGACGGCACCGGATCCACCTGCGAACACGCAATCCCGGAGCCATATCATCAGATAGGCGACCAAAACCGCCTTGGATGACATTAGATAAGCAAGGTGCCAGAAGCAGCTGTAGGAGCGTGCATCTGACTGCTGGTCTTCATTTCCTCGGGGATTCTTCTCCCCTAACGTGCTCATTTCGGACAGCACCTCGCTACGAGAGAGCGCCGGCGGAGTAGAAAACTTCAAAGAATCCTCTTTGTCTTGTCTAAAGACATAATCTCTCCAAGCGGTCACATGGGGCTGCGACCCGCTTTTATCCCTTCTCTGCACATAGTAATGATGACTCGCCACTTCCTTGAAGACGGCCGTCATCTCATCAGCTCTGTCCCCCAGGACCTGAAGTTTCTCATTGGTTGGAAAGTACTCTTCATAGGGCTCCGACCCCTAAGGGAGTTTAGACACCTCATACATCTCATGAAGTACGAGCCCTAACTCCCCTACCGGAGTAAAGAAGGTCCCGGTATGGATATCAAACATCTCTAGGAGTGCGAGGAACATGTGCCTATTAAGGTCAACACCCGCCTGGGTAGCACGGATCGCGGCAGTCAACCCGATCTCTCAGAGCTCAGTCCGAAATCGCGACAAGATCCAGAGCGTCAGTTTATCCCATTTGGAGACATAATGGCACCAACCCTCCACCCGAAACTCTCCTGTCGGGTAGGAGCGTTCCATCAAAAACATACGGTGTGTAAAAGTCGAAGCACTATAAGCAAGCGTATCAATGGGTACATCACTGTAGAGGCTCCCAGGACGTAAAGTCCGCCAAGTGTAAGAAGACCCAGACCGTACAACGGTGAAAGCATCCTTTTGGTCGGAAGTAGAATCAATTTGGATGACACCAGTCACCTCAGTCACCGCTCCCCCCTGAGAAGGGGTAAGCTCCCAAGACATCCTCCTCTGGGAAATAAGGCGACAGAAGGACGTCAAAGGCCACTGACGTTCAAGTTGCTTAACAGTCATATGCACTCCATTCGCAGTAAAGAACCAGTCCTCCTTGACCTTCAGCACTGACGAGTCAGTAGAAGTGAGACGGTCTCCAAATAGGAACTCAGGCTTCAGGAAGGTCACTTTATCAGATGTGGAAGATTTAATGACTCCACGCTCCATCATCCGTTTGAGGAACCAATACTGCTGTTCACGGATTAGGGTCATTCTCTCAGGAGGCTGATCCAGCATAAGAGCATCTTGAGCAGGGTTTATCACTTCCTCGTTATGCTCTACTCTCATTTGGTTGAAGGCAGCCTCCAAGAAAACTTCACTCAAAAGCGGGATTGCCATCGACACTAGCAAAAGATCAGAAAAAGTCAGAAGAGAACACACAATGTGTCTAAAGGAGAAAACTGCGGCGCATCATCAAGGATTGAACCCATGCGCATGGCCTCGGCGCATCATCAGGGTTTGAACCCATGCGCGTCAGCAGTATAGCCTCGGCGCATCACCAGGGTTTAAACCCATGCGCGTCGGCGGGCAAAGACCGTGGCACATCATTAAAGACTCAAGGCCTATGTGCGTTGGCGTACGGACAATAAGACTTACCAACCACCTCCGGCCGAACTTCGACAGGCCGACGGGGAACGACAGCCGCCGCAACTTCCGCGGACTCCTTCGCTTTCTCCTTCCCCTTGCCGGCAGCACCGCGAGGAGTCTTGGGAGCCATTCTCTCGAGGAAGGAGAAGTTAGGGTTTTTGAAGAAGAAACTCTAAAGAAGCAGAGGCACAGAGAAGAAGAACCCTTTCTCTCTCCAACTCTTACCTATTTATAGGGCTTGGTCGCACGCGTGAACAGATGACGTGTGATCTCAGCCGTCGCCTCGGGTTCTGTGCAAGGATAGCAGCAAATAAAACCAAAAGATCATCACTAATCTTTTCGGTTACCGAGGCACCATCATCATTAACTGAGAAGAGCATGCGCCCGAACAGGCATGCGCCCAGAAATCATGCGCCCTGACCTCCATGCTTCTTATTCAAAGTATTCCAAAACTTATTCAAAAGTTTTGAAAACTTTGAAGGGGGTCTTGTAGAAGCATGGAATTTCACAACCAGAAAGCCCATGCGCTAGACACTACATGCGCTAGAACTCATACGAAGAACTTCACAGCAAAGTCAATAAGTATAGACATTTGAAGAACGACTTTTCATTTTATATATAAAAGTCTATTACATGTCTAGAAAAGGTTGTACAAAGGAGAATTTCTACAAAGGAAAGATCCTAAGTCTACAGCCAGCGGCCACCATGCGCCTTCAGATAAGCGCAGCGGCCACCATGCGTCTCCAGATAGGCGCAGCATCACCATGCGCTGTCAGTCAGGCGCAGCAGACATCATGCGCCTCCAACCAGACGCATCCCACCATATCTTCAGCAGCTCAGTTATGTGCATCCAGCCCAGCTATGTGCATCCCTTCAGCCAAATTCTTCCAGCCAGGCTCACCTGGCCGAGCAGAGCCCAGTTATGTGCCGCTCTTCCAACCAGGCTCGCCTGATAAATGCTTCGATACACAAAGCATTTAACCCTCTGGCTGGAACCAAGGAAGAGAAGAGCACCGCAAATGCTGTGGCCAGGGGAGGCTTCGAAAGAGCCTCCAAAGCCGAAGGAAGACCGTGATCGAAACCGCGGCTAAAAGAGCAGCTTTCAACACAACCAAAGTGGGCAAACCCCACTTTGAAGGAAGATAGAGCCTAGCACCGCCATTCCGATCTACGGCTCTTCCGGAATAACGGAGACAAGGCCCGAGCATCCCTATCTTTGGATGCAACAGGCACCTTCCGCCTGCCTCGGAAGCCCTCGACTCCGTCTTTTGGATGTAACAGTCACCTTCAAGTGCATCGAAGACAACACAGCGTCTCATCTTCACCCTCGGGAGCACTTCGTCAACAGAATGCACCCGCATGTTCAAGTTCATATTGGAAGTACGTGAGGGAATGAGAAGCAAACCTTCTCTCCATGCCACTATTTATAGGCTGGGCAGATCAAACCCACGCGCCAAGTGGATGGCCCTCCGAATTTCGTGCAATGAATTTACATTAAATGGATGAACCGGACGCCTCGAATTCAGCCAAACGGCTATTTATAGCACTCGAAGAGCGAGACAGCCGCATCATTAAAAGACATGTCCGATGCGCCAGTCAGACAGCGCATCATACGGACGCGTCCTACAGTACTCGGCACATTACAGAGGGTGCGCCCTCACACATCTCCATACCGAATGGAACGCCAACCGACGTGCCCACTCAGCTGTCCATCGAATGTCACCAACATTAAATGCTGAACTGACAGAGTTGGCAGCACGCCTCCCAAAGTCTGTACAGTTGACAGCTTTTTCAGAAAACGAAGCGTCGACAACGTCAGCATCATCATGACTTTATTTCGACGGCTACTGCCACGTGGCCACTCCACCATCAGCATGCGCCTCTACGACCATGCGTCCAAATCAGCATGCGCCTCAAAAGCCATGTGCCTCAGACTGCTCTCTGATCCCGAAAGACAGAAGGAAAGTCGCCTGCATGCGCCTCAAAAGCCATGCGCCCCAAATGGTTTGTAACTCCTAAAGGTTATGAGCCGCAGCCTCCTCCTGCGCCCAATCCAAGGCGCAGCCCACCAGATCACTCCTCTCCACCAAATCCGAGATCTTCGAACCATGAGTCGACGACACGTGTCTTTTGACTCAACTCGTCCAAGATTTCAGCAACGGAAAGATCTTCTCTCTGCTACGTGCCGGCTCACAACAGCAGTATGAAGAGTTCTCCCCCTCGATCAGGGCGCAGCATCCGTGCGCCTCCATCAGCAACCTCCACGTGGCGTCCCCACACCGGCGTATCCTACATGCGCGCATGAGCAGCCAGCCTGCAAAACTATAAATAGAAGGATCATCTCCTTCACACACACACAAAGACTCAGAACACAAGACTCACAACACAGAGAGAATCCACAACAGAGAATCACCAGAGAGGCAGTTCTAGACACTCAACGTCTTCCTCCTCTCAGCAAGCTCCAGCACCCAGAGCAATCAACACCTTCAGAGAACCGATAACCGTCGTCAGCCGGTCAACGGAGTCAACGCATTACCACTCGCTCCATTGGCACTAAGGACCCAGCTTAAACAAAAGTGTACTCCTAGGACTACATCTAAGTCCTATATTGTATCACTGTTCTGTTTGTATTAAGATTTCAATCAAAACAATTTTAATGGCAAACAACACTGGCATTCAAGCCAGAAGCACAGGTTTATGAGCCATAGGCTATATGCCTAGGCTAATCATACATTCACACATCATGTATATTTACTGATTTAATATAATTATCATACACCTATATATGTCTATACCACATTACTATTTATCAAGCATATAGAATATACATATAACATATAGGCTACTATATGCATATCCCATGTACATTATATGTATCCATATAATATTAGTACCCATACATGATATATTTATAGGATACCTTAATATATATATACATATCAATACATATATATATACCTATGTATAGAGAATAGGAAAACACATATTGTGTCCAAATGTGTGTGTTTCATGAGTGAGAGTGTTATTATAGTTTTCATGTGTGTGTGGGTGATATGGTGTGAGTTAATGAGTGTGTGTGAGCATGTATAGGTGGCATGGCAAGGGGGTTTAGTGTAAGGGAGTGTGGTGGTGTACTAAGTCAAGGATAGAGGGGAGGTTGTGTGTACATCATAGGTAGATATAGGATGTGTGTGTGTGTGTGAATTATACAAACAATAGTGTGGGTGGTATAGAGACATGGGAGTGTGGTCTGTGACATAATATAGGGTGTGACAGATGTGTGTAATCTGGAAAACCATGTGTCAATAGCTTAGGTGTGTGTTGAATGTGTCTTGACAGTTTAGGTAAAAGGAAGGGGATGATACCATAGCAAATAAGCTAAGGCAAGCAATAAAGGGACTGAACAAAAGACACCAAGTATAGTGAACATAGTTAATATGACTGTTCTCAGGAAAACTGTGAGCAGATGACAGTTTTCAGAAAAAAAAACAGTTTAACAATGTTTAGGAAGTGCAATGACAGAACCCAAAACCTGAGATTGAATAGCCATTCAACCCCCAAACCTCAGTTCAGCTGATACCAATTCGCAATGGAGTTGATACTCAAGAGTATGTGGAATGAACTAAAAGTCCAAAGCTGGACTGAACATACACATGAATTTCAGCCAACACTGTTGGGACTGAACATTCAAGGCTAGCAATGGCAATGAGGGAAAGAGTGTGTGTGGGGGTGTATGTGACATTCCTGAGTTTAATTTCAGAACATTCAAAACAGGGAGCATTGGAAGGGGACTGAAATCAAGATGACCCTATCCTAAAGACTGATACAAGGCCAAGGGATTGAATAATTAATGAACTAAACTAATTCCAATTCAAACATTTAAACAGTGGATCATATATCTAACAGTGAATCAATTACCTGAGTTATCTCAGGAATCACAAAACCTAATCCCAAATCAAATCTCAGATTATGAGTCCTGTACAATTTCAGGGAATTTAGTAAAATATCACAGTGTCAATGCCATTTCCTGTGTGTGTACTGTGTGTGTAGGGACATGTGTCATTGTGTGTGCATGACAGGTCTCAAGTGATGTAAGGCCAGTACAGTAGAGTGATGCATATGTTGTGAGTGCAAGAAGGCCATATGCAGAACAATGACTGCAGGAGCTGGACATGTAGGTTATGATTCATATGACAGTGTCAGTAATTGTATGAACCATGATACCATTCGAGTGCAGTGAGTGAAATGAGTGTAATGACAGGAAATTGATAGTGTAACAGTTAACATAATAGGTTCCAACTCCAAACTTGAAGTCCCAAACAACCAAACCTAAATCTCAGGTTTTCAGGGATTTTGAATCTCAGGATTCCATTCCAGGTTTCAGTTGAACAGTTCCAACCACACTCGAAAATTCACCACTTGTTAACATATCCTAATCTAACATTTAGGTAATGTAGTACACATATAATTGAACCTAATCATGGCAATTTAGACATCATGTTCAGTTTAAAAAGAAATCAGAGTTCAGGAAGTAAAACAGTGTATGGTATCAGTGAACACATACACACAGTTCATCATTCAAAACTTAATTCGAAACCTAAATTAAACCATAGAATTTTACAAACAGGTGCATAGATGTGTTCTCCTTGTGTCATGGATCTTGGGGATACCATTCGTGTCCATAAACGGGACACGAATGTGTCCAAATAACTAATACCCAAAAAATACTGAACTGACACAGCAGTGTTGTACGGCGAGGACCGTGCCTCGTGCTCATGACACAGAGGGACACGCGTCTCATGCTCGTGTCTGTGGGTTCGCCTAGGATAGGGCTACACCCCAGACACAGCACGACGTGTCCTAGTTGCATCACACGTGGACACGAACCCCGTATCAGAAGGGATTCTCCGTGCGTGCACAGCTAGTGCAAAACCCGTGCATGAGTCCTAGCACCCTCGACACGGCACGAGGGCAGCTCAAACTTGACACGTGTGGTGTCAGACACTGCCCCGAGGTGGGTGCCAAGTATCGTGTCCATAGGTGCTGTGTTGTGTCCTACAGGACACTCGGGCAGCAGGGGAGCACAGTACTCCCCTGTGCAGTGTCCAACAGCACGTTCGTGTCCGATTTTGGACACGAACAGATGTCCAACTCATGCTCAGTCATATATATAATTGATCCCCATATATAGGGCTACACAACCATGTAATTTGTTTTGAAAAACAGTAACATTCAATCCATTGAGACATTTCAACAAACACCTACACTACACTACGACACGTGTCCGATACGGACACCAAACGGACACAAATTCCACCCAAATTTTGGGGACACCTAGGGGACTCCTAGATCTAGCCCTACATGCAAAGAAAACTGAAATATAAAACAATTTGAAGGGTTTTACCTATGTATGCAAAAAGCTTGGAAAAGCTTCAAATGGGGGATTCTTCCTCTTGATGCCAAAAGCTCCAAATTGTCCCAAAGCTGGGATTAAATCCCAAAATCAGAAAGTAGAAGAGTATTAGGTTCTAATGCAAGAAACTAGGATTAAAAAGGAATTAAAATGGATTTATGGGGATTTTTGGAAGAGGGACAATACCTTTCTTTTTCCAATGTTAAAATGAATGAAAGAATGAGGCAAGCCCTAGAGAATAAGTGTTTATATAGGGTGGGGATCCCTATGGCTAGTCATTTAGGGTTTGGTTAGGGTTAGGGCCTCTAGTTATGGGCCGTGGGCCAAGTCATGATCAAATAAATCATTTAGCCATAAGTCATTTCATGAAACCATAAACCATGACTTAAATGCACTAAACCAAATCCCCTCATTCTAAAATTAGTTTCTAATGACTAAATGTAGGTTAACCTAAGTTAGACTAGGGTCACCATGGCTAGGGTTAGCTTCTAGGCTAGCTCACTAGGTCTCAACAAGTCAAGTCAACCAAAAATTTACCAATTCAACAAATCACCAAATAAATCAAATAAGTCAAAATGACCAAAATACCCTTAGGCTAAAAATGATAATTAAATCATCCTAATGACATGGTTAGGCTCTAGGTCATACAGTCTCTCAGGTTTTACTAGCAGCACATCAAAATCACAAGTCATGACTTAGAACAGTTTTAAATAGTTAAAAAATTATTAAAAATTACCAAAAATCATAATGTGAAATAAATATCAATGAATAAAAATTATAACTACAAAATTTCAAAAATACTCTCATCTGGAAAACTGGGTGTTACAATCCTATCCACCTTATAAAAAAATTTTGTCCTCGAAATTAAGATGATCGCACCTTACCTAGGTCAAACCCCCAAGCAATCAAAGTCGAAGCAATACAATCCTACTGGTCGTGATTTCACAGTCTCGAACATGGTAGCTACACTTATCTAGCAATCACAAGCAATATCCTGGCAGGTACTAAGGGAAATCACACATGGAAGTGGGAAGGAAGAACAAGAAGGTCAAACTTGCTAATCCATCACCTGCGACGTCAGTCTCCTCGGCTGCCATCGCAAAAGCTCCACCCCTCTGGTGCTGAGCTACAGGTGACCTAGCCCCCTCAAAAGGAGGTGCAATGGGACAATCTATCTTCTGGTGGGTAGCTGACCCACAGAAATAGCAAACCTTCAACCTTTTCCTGCACTGCTCCCAAATGTGTCCCGGCTTCTTACAGTAGGAACAACTGATCGCCTTTGGGTCCTGACCCCGATACTGATGCTGCACCTGCTGAACTCCCACTGGTGCCTGTGTCTGATAAAACTGCATGTGAGGCCTCTTAGCCTGGCCTCCGCTGCTGCTGGTACCGTGAGCGTCCCGTCCCCTCTTGAGCCTCAGCTCAAGATCATCCTCAGCCAGTAAAGCTCCCGTCAAAATCTCCTCGAACGTGGCATCCCTGTTGCCCTTGGTCAAGGACTTGACTTCCTTGACCAGACCCTTCCGGAACCTCTGAGCCTTCGCCGCCTCGCTCAAGCCCTCTACGAATCTGCTGAGGCGGCCAAACTCCCCGGCGTACTCCTCCACTGACAGGCTCCCTTGTACTAGGCTCTCGAACTGCGACTCCAAGGCTCTGAGCGCTGAATCTGGAAAGAACTTCTTCTTGAAGAAGCCCCTGAACTCCTCCCAAGTCTATCCAGCTACCCCCACCCTGGGGTCAGCCTGATACCAGGTGCGAGCAAGATCTCGCATCCGGCTAGCTGCTGCCTCTATCTGGAGATCTGCCGGTATCCGGGCCAGGCAAAAGATCTCCTCTATATGCTCGATCCACTCGTCAGCATATAAAATCCCCTCTGTCCCCAGGAAGTCTCTGGGGCTCATCTTTTTAAACTGCTCGATCCCCGGTATCCTCGGCTGCTGGATCACTGGTCGAGCTGCGACTGTCGTAAGGGCCAACTCCATACTCCTGTCCTGTCGGGCCTGCTGCCGGTCCATAAACTGCTGGAAGTAAGCGAACATCTGTGCCGCATCCACGTGTCCTGTAGGCGGCGGCTGCTGGAACTCCATCTCTGGGATGACTGGGTCCTGTCCCCGAGCTGGTGAAGGCATACCCCTTGCTGCTGCTGCTGAAGTCCCAATATGAATAGAGGTGGCAGGAGCTGCAGCCTCCTAACCCTGCTGATCTGGCTGAGAGGTGGCAGTCCCCTCTACAACAACTGCTGTACCAGAGCGATGTGATCGTGTCTTCACCATCCTGAAGACAGATCGTACAAGGAAGTCAATACTGAGCAGGAATCGATATATCAAAGGAGGACAGTTTATTTCAAAGAAGGCAAATCAGTACGATATGTAGATGGCATGATTTAAAGCAGAATTTTTCCTAACTGTGATTGAGTGCCTCTCCGGTAAAGCCTATCTCTCAGTCCTATCGCAGGCTCGCAGCAGTACAACTAAGTTGCCGTACTACCACGATATCGCACTAATACGATTCTCGACCTGCATGGGCCACCACTAAAAAACGTGTCACGACCCGCATCCACTGTGAGGGTACGAGTACGTAACAGTGCCCAGCCTACGCCGCAGTGTCGGCGGTAGAACGCTGTTCTAAGTCTCTAACTAACCATCAACTCATGCAGTATATAATGTACTCATCATGATCAACTCCGAACGGAGGACAAGTATAAGATATGGTGTAACTCAATCACAGTCTAAGTACGATAAGATAACACAGAATATAACTAAGAAATTGAAGACAACAACTACTGAAATAATATCAACATCTGAATAATCTCAAATACATTTCAAGTCTCAAATCTCTATATACAACTCCATATCTAAACAGGAAAACTAAAACAAGACAGACTAACTAAACTCCCGATCACTCCTGAGTGTCGGGGCCATAGGTAGCTAAGCCATCTCCTCAGTAAAATGTAGGGCATGTGTCCTCAGGGCAATCATCTGTAAAATTTTCAACAGGTCCAGTCAGGACAGGAACGAGCACATCTCATCTAGTAAACCCAAGTAAATGACAGAGAACTATAAAGCAGTTATAGGCAGTTGTATTGATGAAAATGGCAGTTTATATTCAGGTGATGGTAAGAAAGATAGATAAAGTGCAAGGAAGGTAAATACTAAACAAGAGAAGAATCATAGCAATGAAGACTGTAAAAATAGAACTAGCTGAACCAGGGTAATATGATATAAAGTCCAGGCAACAATGTAGACCAGTGTAACTCCAATGTAAGTCCAGTACAGGATGAATCTCATACAAGATGAATCCAGTAAGGGACGATTCCAGTCATAGTGATCAATGATTCCAGGGTGAGTCCAGCCTATACTCTAGCAGTGTGTTTTAAAATACCGAGATCGACATGTAAACGACTATGGGTAATCCGACACATCACACACCTGGCCGGGTGTGGGATGGCTATCATTCCAGTATGATTCCAGCAAAGGGTGATTCCAGAAATGGGGTATGTCTACATGTCTTACTCTAGTATTTCCCCTCCCAACAAGTGAATCCAGAATTCCGACACAATGATTCAAGATGAGTCCAGCCAAGTACAATGATACCAGTGAATGATTCCGGGGTGATTCCAGTAATAGAAGCCGGAAATGATGATACCAGTAATAGAGGCCAGAAGATAAATGTGTGTCGTCTACATGAATCCAGAAATAACAGTACGTGTTTGTAACAGAGAATCACATACAGCTAACTAGAATTGAAATATAGTAATTGACAAATAAATGAGAGAACTATCAGAGAATGTACTCGCCTGATGCTCTGAAAGAGTAATGTAATGTCAGATGTCTGCACCAGAGTCACAATGTCCTAAATAGAGCAGTACAGGTTATAATATGTCTAAAACAAGGTAAATGAAGTTTACGATGCAATCTACATGAATTCTAGGCCAATCTAGGTCAAAGTCAACTCTAAGTCAACCCTGGTCAATTGTCTAGGTCAAACTAGGTCTAAGTCAAACTTGGTCAACCCTGGGTCAACCCCAATCAAGTACACTAGTCAAACTTGGTCAATCTTAGTCTAGTCAAATCTCACTAGGCCTATCCCAAGTCTATACTAGCAAGCACACTCAATTTCTAGTCTATACAAGCCAACCACACTCCTACACTGGCATTCAAGCCAGAAGCACAGGTTTATGAGCCATAGGCTATATGCCTAGGCTAATCATACATTCACGCATCATGTATATTTACTGATTTAATATAATTATCATACACCTATATATGTCTATACCACATTACTATTTATCAAGCATATAGAATATACATATAACATATAGGCTACTATATGCATATCCCATGTACATTATATGTATCCATATAATATTAGTACCCACACATGATATATTTATAGGATACCTTAATATATATATACATATCAATACATATATATATATACCTATGTATAGAGAATAGGAAAATACATATTGTGTCCAAATGTGTGTGTTTCATGAGTGAGAGTGTTATTATAGTTTTCATGTGTGTGTGGGTGATATGGTGTGAGTTAATGAGTGTGTGTGAGCATGTATAGGTGGCATGGCAAGGGGGGTTTAGTGTAAGGGAGTGTGGTGGTGTACTAAGTCAAGGATGGAGGGGAGGTTGTGTGTACATCATAGGTAGATATAGGATGTGTGTGTGTGTGTGAATTATACAAACAATAGTGTGGGTGGTATAGAGACATGGGAGTGTGGTCTGTGACATAATATAGGGTGTGACAGATGTGTGTAATCTGGAAAACCATGTGTCAATAGCTTAGGTGTGTGTTGAATGTGTCTTGACAGTTTAGGTAAAAGGAAGGGGATGATACCATAGCAAATAAGCTAAGGCAAGCAATAAAGGGACTGAACAAAAGACACCAAGTATAGTGAACATAGTTAATATGACTGTTCTCAGGAAAACTGTGAGCAGATGACAGTTTTCAGAAAAAAAACAGTTTAACAATGTTTAGGAAGTGCAATGACAGAACCCAAAACCTGAGATTGAATAGCCATTCAACCCCCAAACCTCAGTTCAGCTGATACCAATTCGCAATGGAGTTGATACTCAAGAGTATGTGGAATGAACTAAAAGTCCAAAGCTGGACTGAACATACACATGAATTTCAGCCAACACTGTTGGGACTGAACATTCAAGGCTAGCAATGGCAATGAGGGAAAGAGTGTGTGTGGGGGTGTATGTGACATTCCTGAGTTTAATTTCAGAACATTCAAAACAGGGAGCATTGGAAGGGGACTGAAATCAAGATGACCCTATCCTAAAGACTGATACAAGGCCAAGGGATTGAATAATTAATGAACTAAACTAATTCCAATTCAAACATTTAAACAGTGGATCATATATCTAACAGTGAATCAATTACCTGAGTTATCTCAGGAATCACAAAACCTAATCCCAAATCAAATCTCAGATTATGAGTCCTGTACAATTTCAGGGAATTTAGTAAAATATCACAGTGTCAATGCCATTTCCTGTGTGTGTACTGTGTGTGTAGGGACATGTGCCATTGTGTGTGCATGACAGGTCTCAAGTGATGTAAGGCCAGTACAGTAGAGTGATGCATATGTTGTGAGTGCAAGAAGGCCATATGCAGAACAATGACTGCAGGAGCTGGACATGTAGGTTATGATTCATATGACAGTGTCAGTAATTGTATGAACCATGATACCATTCGAGTGCAGTGAGTGAAATGAGTGTAATGACAGGAAATTGATAGTGTAACAGTTAACATAATAGGTTCCAACTCCAAACTTGAAGTCCCAAACAACCCAAACCTAAATCTCAGGTTTTCAGGGATTTTGAATCTCAGGATTCCATTCCAGGTTTCAGTTGAACAGTTCCAACCACACTCGAAAATTTACCACTTGTTAACATATCCTAATCTAACATTTAGGTAATGTAGTACACATATAATTGAACCTAATCATGGCAATTTAGACATCATGTTCAGTTTAAAAAGAAATCAGAGTTCAGGAAGTAAAACAGTGTATGGTATCAGTGAACACATACACACAGTTCATCATTCAAAACTTAATTCGAAACCTAAATTAAACCATAGAATTTTACAAACAGGTGCATAGATGTGTTCTCCTTGTGTCATGGATCTTGGGGATACCATTCGTGTCCATAAACGGGACACGAATGTGTCCAAATAACCAATAACCAAAAAATACTGAACTGACACAGCAGTGTCGTACGGCGAGGACCGTGCCTCGTGCTCACGACACAGAGGGACACGCGTCTCGTGCTCGTGTCTGTGGGTTCGCCTAGGATAGGGCTACACCCCAGACACAGCACGACGTGTCCTAGTTGCGTCACACGTGGACACGAACCCCGTATCAGAGGGGATTCTCCGCGCGTGCACAGCTAGTGCAAAACCCGTGCATGAGTCCTAGCACCCTCGACACGACACGAGGGCAGCTCAAACTTGACACATGTGGTGTCAGACACTGCCCCGAGGTGGGTGCCAAGTATCGTGTCCATAGGTGCTGTGTCGTGTCCTACAGGACACTCGGGCAGCAAGGGAGCACAGTACTCCCCTGTGCAGTGTCCAACAGCACGTTCTGGTCCGATTTTGGACACGAACAGATGTCCAACTCATGCTCAGTCATATATATAATTGATCTCCATATATAGGGCTACACAACCATGTAATTTGTTTTGAAAAACAGTAACATTCAATCCATTGAGACATTTCAACAAACACCTACACTACACTACAACACGTGTCCGATACGGATACCAAACGAACACGAATTCCACCCAAATTTCGGGGACACCTAGAAGACTCCTAGATCTAGCCCTACATGCAAAGAAAACTGAAATATAAAACAATTTGAAGGGTTTTACCTATGTGTGCAAAAAGCTTGGAAAAGCTTCAAATGGGAGATTCTTCCTCTTGATGCCAAAAGCTCCAAATTGTCCCAAAACTGGGATTAAATCCCAAAATCAGAAAGTAGAAGAGTATTAGGTTCTAATACAAGAAACTAGGATTAAAAAGGAATTAAAATGGATTTATGGGGATTTTTGGAAGAGGGACAATACCTTTCTTTTTCCAATGTTGAAATGAATGAAAGAATGAGGCAAGCCCTAGAGAATAAGTGTTTATATAGGGTGGGGATCCCTATGGCTGGTCATTTAGGGTTTGGTTAGGGTTAGGGCCTCTAGTTATGGGCCATGGGCCAAGTCATGATCAAATAAATCATTTAGCCATAAGTCATTTCATGAAACCATAAACCATGACTTAAATGCACTAAACCAAATCCCCTCATTCTAAAATTAGTTTCTAATGACTAAATGTAGGTTAACCTAAGTTAGACTAGGGTCACCATGGCTAGGGTTAGCTTCTAGGCTAGCTCACTAGGTCTCAACAAGTCAAGTCAACCAAAAATTCACCAATTCAACAAATCACCAAATAAATCAAATGAGTCAAAATGACCAAAATACGCTTAGGCTAAAAATGATAATTAAATCATCCTAATGACATGGTTAGGCTCTAGGTCATGCAGTCTCTCAGATTTCACTAGCAGCACATCAAAATCACAAGTCATGACTTAGAACAGTTTTAAATAGTTAAAAAATTATTAAAAATTACCAAAAATTATAATATGAAATAAATATCAATAAATAATAATTATAACTACAAAATTTCAAAAATACCCTCATCTGGAAAACTGGGTGTTACATACGTTGCGTAGTTGTATTGTACGTCGCGCGCGAAATTTTGTTTTTCGTAATTGCTCAACGAGTGCGAATATGTGCGAGCGTACATATTTTTAGAAAAATATTTTTTTCTATTTTTATAGTTTCAAAATAATATATGTAATAATTATTTTAGCTATTATACCAACATTTCCAAGTCCATTATTTTATTTATTTTATTTATTTTATTTACGAAAAGCCTTTCATCTATACAGTTATAATAATAAATAATATTCTTATAAAATGATATACTAGAAAAGTATATTTAAGTAAATATTATTTGTGCATACATATATATTTTATAATTATTTATTAGTTTATTTTTAAAATAATAATATAATTTTTAAAATTATTATTATTAATATTTTTGAAAAATATATTTTGAAATTATTGTGACAATTTAAATGTTGATTTGATTTTATGGATTTATTTAAATAGTTAAATTAATATCTATATTTGAAATTTGATATGATGGAAGTTTATTAGATTTAAATCGGATTGAATTTGGATTTGATTTAAATTGTTTTAAAAATTATTTGAATTAAATAAGTAATTATCTATTTGGGTCCCAATCCTTATCTCCTACATCTTATCGAATTTGGATTCCTAAACCCTATAAATAGGAGAACCTCCACATTATTTTCACCACAGCCCAATTATCCCACAAATCAATTCCACCACAATGTGAGTGCCTCGTGTCTGTGACCAACATCTCTCCCGTGTCAGCCGTGACGGCCTCGGGTCCGACCCCGGGTGACCTTCTTATTCCATTATTTTTACACATACATATATTTATTTATTTATTTATTTATTTATTTATTTATTTATTTATTTATTTATTTATTTATTTATTTTTTAAAATTTATGATTATAATTTTAGTGCTTAACAAATGGATTTTTTAGGTATTATTAATAATAATAATAATTTTGTGATTATTATTATTTTTGTTCTTGTTTCCTGTCTCTTAAAAATTACTACCAATATGAGTATTTTTATATTTCATTATTATCTATTACTATTATTACTATTAAGTACTATTACATTGGCATTATTTTATAATGTAGGGTTTTTATTGATAAAAGGTATCTTTATTACTATTATTATAAAACTTTAGGACATGTATTAGTACAATAGTATCATGATAGTACTTTTAGTATTGTTATCATTATTATTATTATAAATTATTTTGCAAAAAGATATATATGTAATAAAAATAGTGGAAGTGACTTGACTTACCAATAGATCTCAATTTTAGTTTTAAACCTACAATAAATATTCTAGATTATTTATTCAAAATATTTTTGACCTATAAAAATATATAGTTTCCAAACTATAGAATAATTTTCTAGTATTTTTGCATTTTTTCTGACTAATAAAATATAGTGTTTCCTTCTTCTTTTTACTTAGAAATTCTATTTTTAAACTTAAGAGTTTTTTTTTTCCAAAAACCACTTCCTATTTTTTTGCAGTATTTATTGGAAAGCATATTTTAGCTAATAAATTTTTCTAGTATTATGAATATCTTTCAAAAGTCTTATATATATTATTTAGCCGATTTCCTTCGACTATCCTTCCGTCCATAACTAAATCTCCTTTACTTCTATTCTCTCGTCAATTCTAGACTACCTTATGTCCACCGTAACTAATTTAACCCTTCTGGACCCAATGGAACTGTCTGTGTCACCACCCGAGATCACCTTGCATAGTTGTTACACCGAAGTCGCAGTTCGTGCCACCATGATCATTACAGTACACCAGGCGTCCTACCAGGCAAGATACCTTGTCATTTGTTGTTTATTTATTTTAGCTCATATTTTATGCATTATTCATTATTTTTCTTATGCAAAATAAACTGTGATATATAGCATAACCTGTTAGAACTTACTGTTCCGTTATATTTCCTGCTATGTATTATTTTTCTTATACATTAAACCTAGATTTAAGGGACCACCTTGTGTGTTGTATTCATAGGCCTTGACACATTTATACCACGTTGTTGTGAGTCACATATAGGACTCGGACATGCGTGATTGGCTGGCCACCAGTACGTATAAGCCCTGCGTTAGGAAATAACTGCTAATAGAGTTGCATGATAGAAGACTTAGCAGTTATGAGTTGTCATTGGACGGGAAGAACATGATTGGAAGTTGACTACCACCCTATCTATCGTAGACTCGCTCGCTACTGAGGAACGATAGGTAGACTATATGCTATAGACTCGCTCGATACTGAGGAATAGTATATGGTGTTGTGACTCGCTACTGAAGTACTGTATTGGTATTTTCTTGACTTGACCCGGTAGTCATGCGACCATGAACTGTTCTTAAAATGCATTCATTTAGATTTGGTTAGGCGCCCTTATCCGTTAGGTACGAGTACTTTTGGTTTGGGTACTTGTATCTGACTGTGGCTTGGAACAATAACTTGTCGCGGATTAGTTCGTCACACATTGTCCTTGTTTGGTTGTAGGTGTGACTTACTACTTCGATGAGAAGGTATTGAACCTTGTTGGGGTCCGGATACCATATTGGATTCATAGCATAGAAAGATACGTCACTATGAATTAGTTTACCATCTCACGTCCTTGTTTGGTTGGGAGGATGGTAAGCTAGTTCAATAGGTGTGTATTGAACCATGTTATAATTCAATTGACTTATTTATTTGAGCAATATTTATTCAGTTTATATGGCATGATATTATGTGTCTTGTTACGTCCCTCTGAGGACCTGGTTATCTCGCCAGGTGTGTGCTCTTGTCTTTCGCAGGTGTTTTAGCCATGGCCATGATCATTACTATTTCTTCGAGGATGATTGAACTTAGATCGTCTTCGCTTCGCTCGCCAAATTCTTTCTTTTGTTATGTATTTCTTTTCATAGTTGTTAGTGGATTTGTCTCCGTCCAACATATTGTATCAAGATAATTCATTATCATTATATGATATTTTTTATTCTTTCATTTTGTGGATGAGATTAGTTTGTTGTGGTTCTACTGCATTTTACAAGTTATGTATTTATACGAGATTTTCATATATTGGAGTGTACTTCGTATGAATACAGCTGGCATGTCTACGTTCCTAGTCCTACGTATTTTGGAACTGGGGCGTTACACCACTAGTACGCAGAAGGGTAGTAGGTCCATAAAACTTGTCCTAAATCTATTACTCGCACCATCAGTGCACAAAAAGAGTAATAGGTCCACAAAATTCTCCAACGAAAAAACAACCACGTCCATGTTACCTCTGAGTTGTTTTCTCATCCATCACAAACAAATCACCCAATGCATAGAACTTCCACATTGATAGCACCTCTGAGTTGTTCTGTGTATCCCTATTATGCCTACTCCAACCATGTCCTCATTACCTCTGAGTAAGAAGGCTCTGTTTTGACCCATATTTATCACGTCCTCATTACCTCTGAGTAAATATGTTGGTTTCCTCTCCACTTATTATCAGTACTCGCATCGCCAGTACACAAAAAGGGTAATAAGTTCATAAAAGTTATCCTAATCTATTAATCGCACCATCGGTATACCAAAGAGTAGTAGGTCCACAAAATATCATTCAAATCTATTTGCACGCATTTCTAGATGCACAAAAGGGCAATAGGTCCACAAAATTCCCAGTGGGATGTCCTTTATCAAAAACACAAATGTTGTATTAGGCCCTTTAGTACAAGCACCACAAAATACCGCAAATAAAATGGAGTGAACATATTCTATTTATTCAAAAAAAATAGTTACATTCATAGGGCTAATCGACAACAAAAAAAAAGAAAGGAAAAATTTGGCAATACATAGTTTGGTTAGTTTGACAGCGCTTTGTCTTCAAGCAGTTTCGTGGCCCTCGAGAGAAGTCATGTTTTACTGCTGAGAAGCAAACAAGGTTGTTGAATCCCCAAGGAGCTGCCTAGAGGAGGGCAAATATAGCATGCTATCCTCCCCTACGTATTGCGGATGCCTTAGTCCCGCTCCCCCGAAGGACCATACCTTCAAAACATTATCCCTGATGGTGGTTTCGCCTACTTGGAGAGCCGTGAAGGCAGGACGTTCATAACGACGCCTGACCACCGTCCAACTCTCCGAGGTATAAAGGCCCTTCCTACCACCTGGGAAAAACTCTTCCGAAGCATGAAGAGTCCTGAGTTGTTTGATGTGTATGCCAAAAAGGCGTGGGGAAAACTCTTCCGAAGCATGAGGAGTTTTGAGCTGTCTGATGTAGGTGTCAGAATGGTGTATTTTCACTCTATCGTCGACACCGATCCTGAAGAAGTTTGCTAGCCAGATCCTTACAAAACCTGGAAAAATGGGGGGCTTAGCACCAAAAAAAACAACAAACTCTGTTTTTTCTCAGTTATGCGACCTAGCCAGTTATACGGTCTAGCCAAAACAGAACTCATGTGGCCCAAAGTCATGAGGCCGGCTTCATGAAGTACTCATGTAGCTCAGTCATGAAGCACTTATGCGACTCAGTCATGAAGTGTTCACGCGACTCAATTATGAGGCATTTATGCGGCTCGGTCATGAAATACTCATGCGATCCAGTCACAAAGTACTCATGCGGCTCCGACATGAGGCAATTATGCGACCCAATCATACAGTGTTCATGCGGCCCGATCATAAAAGTGCTCATGTGGCTCAAATATGAGGCACTTATGCGGCTCAGGCATGAAGTGTTAATGCGGATCAATATTGAATCACTTAATGCGGTTCAAGTTCAAATGAGCAGCGGTTATGCGACCCAGCCCATGCGGCCCTATCAGAACACATGCGGTCCAAATGAGATAGGGCATGCATCGACCAGGCTTAAAGCACAGAGGCAGTATATGATAGGCCCGTGCATGAAATATACGACATGGCCATTCAAAATTTCAGTCGTCGTCTTCCTACCGTCCTTACTCTTGAGAGGGGGTTGCACGTCGGGATGAATGGAAGAAGCGTCTGCTGCTCTCGACGGAGAAGCAAGTTCCGTCCCTTTGGCCGCCACACCAGTCGACTTGGAAGCCTTTGGAGCCATAGAAAAAACTATGATGAAGTCGAAGGAGAAGAAGGAAAATCTCTCTCTGACCCCTATTTATAGAGTTGCTAAAAAGTGCCTCTTCGATTCTCAAGATCATTAAAGATAATGACGACGTTTGGGGACTTTATCCCTAAATAACCATCGGCTTTATTTTGAAAAGCGCCTCTTCGATTCTCGAGATCATTAAAGACAATGTTGACGGTTGGGGACTTTATCCCTAGTAACCGTCGGCTTTATCTCCACAACCGAATCAAGAAAATTAAATGCAGCAGTAATAGTTGGCAGGCTGATGGGGTCTCCCTGCGGCTCGAGATCTCTCTGCTGCTCAAAAATTTCCTACGACTTGAAGACTCCCTGCGGCTCGACATATCTCCATGTTTCTTATTCAAAGTATTCCAAATTTGTAATTTAAAACTTTGAAGGGGGTCTTGTAGAAGCATGGAAAATATGGGATTCATGTGGATCATAAATTGCCGCATATGTACTTCGGGCCAAACAGGTCCACATAAAGGAAAGCCGCATGACAGATTCAGTGCCTTATGTGGCCCGTCAGCTGCAGAAGAAAGATATGTGGCCAAGAGGATCAGTTCGTCTGATAAAGCTGACAAGTTCTGTCAAAACTGACAAAAATGACAGCTCTGACACTTTGACAAAAAGATAAGACGTGAGACGTCACCCAAAAGCAGGGTTCATACGCTTTCATGCGGCCAGAAGGAGTGTTACCTAAGCCGTATGAACCTTATGCGGCTCAAATATATGCGGCCCCAAAGTCTTCGAACGTCATGCGGCCAAGAATAACTGTGATCCAAGCCGCATGAGCTTTATGCGGCCAAAATACAGAACCTATGCGGCTTAAATCCTTAAGCTATATGTGGGCTAAGGAAGTTTGCGACTTAAGCTGCATGAGTCTCATGCGGCCCCACATGGTCGAAAACTGAGAGATCTATGCGGCTCAAAATAATTCCTGCGACAGGACACGTGACAAGCTGACCAAGTCTTAACTACCCAGATTTGCTGCAACAAAATCCCAACAAATCGACAGATGGTGGCCAAAGAGCGGGTCTTCACGTGCTAATTAGCCACATGGCCACAAGCCATCTATGCAGCTCAACGTACATTCTACTATAAATAGCAGGGTGCCACACCCCTGCAAAAGGCTAGCAACCTTCAAAAAAGTAATTTCTTCAAGAGCTAAAGACTGCGTCAGATAGTCCAAGGAGTAAGGCAGAGTTGATAGCACTTTACCGAGCCTCTACCGTCACCCCCAGAATCAAAACTAAACAATTGTACTTAGATTGTTTCCTATGATTTCTTTCTAGGCTTTTCTTTGTACAAGCGAGTTTGCAATCAATTTCAGTGTTCCTGTAATACCTGTCTTTGATTTTTTTATGGCAAACAGTTAAGGTAATACAAGATAGTAGATAACTAGTATATATATTGATACTTAGTAATATTGGCTAGTATGGCTAATACCTTCAAGGTATTGATCTAGTTTAACCCTAGAAACAAGGTATTGACCTAGTTTGACTTCAAGGACCTGGTCTTGACCTAGAAATCATATTTTGACTTACATAATGATAATTATCATTTTAAAACACCAATTGACTTTGATATTTCATATTTAGGTCAGTATGACTCCAGTTTGGACCTCGATCTTCGCATATTACTCAAGACCACATGCGAGTACATTTTCAGACAGTTTTTATTATATTGATGATTACTATGATATCAGTATTGTAATGTTACACCTGATTCCTAGCATGATAGTTACATGGGCTAGTATCTTGATACATGTCATGAGAAGTCGTGATTGGATCCATCATACTAGCCGGGGATAGGGAAGTATTGGTTAATTATGTGATCATATCCCATATACTTGTGTATAGCTCACCCCACACCTTATGTAGCGTATAGCCTGACCTTATTACATGTACTTGTACATAGCTCCTCATATATGATAAGCCTGATACCTTACCTGTACTTGTGCATAGCCAATTATATATAATGGAGCCTGATTTTGTCCCAGGACGATCACATAATAAACTAATATTATAAGACACAGAGTAGTTGTTCATTCTCTATTCCAGTTTATACCTACGGATACATTCATCCTCTTGTTTACTTACAGTTCAATATTGCCTGTGACATGATTACTTGTTTACCTATTTTTTTATTGTTCCAGCATTACTATCCATCTTATATTTTCATTACTTACTATTCTTATAACTTTTGTCAATTTAATGGAACTTGTGTGGTTTACGTTCTTTGCTCCAATCTTAATTAGATAACATTTTTTAGAAGATCAAGATTACTTTTGTCCCACATATTATGGACCAGGAGTAGATAATGGATATATCCAAGAGCCTCCAGAGGAGCCAATTTCTGTAGAGGAGACACCAGTAGTAGCTGTAGAAGCATAGAATATTATCAGGCTCATTCAAGACCAAGCCACCCCAGACAGCATGTACGAAGGCCGAGAAGACCTCCATGCCAAGTCCCAACAGCACAGTACCCCAAGGTACACCGCCTTTGCTGAACCAAAGGTGACCACCCCATGCGACCAGCTCATATACAGCCCAGACACTATGCAGATTCCCCTCCAGAAGGCCCCCATGCAGACTAAGAGGCATGCGGCTCAAACTACCCACCAGTCTCCATTCAAGTCAGACGGTTCAAGTCCCAGGCCGAGCCACCTTCCTCCATAATGCAGGCTGGTCCACATCTCGGATCGGATTAAACAAGCTGGTCCGTACCCCGGACCAGATTAGCACAAGTTGGTTTGTGCTCCGGACCGGATCACAATAAATTGGTTCGCTTCTTGAATCAAATCATGTCAAATCTGTCGGCAACAACTGGAAAGATCAATACCACGTTTATGGTGTGTGCACTATAATCGCCTCATTCAAAGTGGAGATTTTTCCTCCAAATTACGGTCGATGCCACGCATCAATCAAAGATCGTACCCCCTTATTCAAATCTCTCCTTTATAGTATGCATGTTACTAAACCATACCAGTCAAACAATAAGTTATCTTAAACATTCGTACGTGCTTGATCACCTGTGATAAAGTCGTATGGGTGGATAGTCATAACCACTGACAATTACACCTGAGGATCCTTAAGTCCTTTTTCGGACCTCCCGCATTAACGATTGCCCAATCAGCACCTCAACCAGGCCGAGCGGTCAAATAGCCTGCCTAAACAGATATGACACCCAGATGGCATCTTCCACATAGGAGATTCCTCCTATCATCATTATCTCCTTTATAGCATGCCCGCTAAAAGGAAAATATAGAGAGAGGATTATCGATCAAATAGAAGGATCGAACAAAAAGATCAGAGGGATGAGATCACGAGAGAGATCATCGACTAGATGATCAAGGAGATCTCCAAAGAAGGAGGAGAACAGATCATCAACTCATCGAATCCACCAAATCCACCTCGTCAATGAGGATACCAAATACACAGGAGAGAGCCACAAAGAGCACTTCATGAAGCTACTAAGTATCGGGTCGTCAACAGAGTAAAGGGGTCAATTACAGTACCCGATCTCCATCGGCAAACTTCCTCAGAATCTTTTTTATTATCAAATCCTTCCCCTTTTGGTTTTGTTATACTGTTCAAAATCGCATTATATAAAGGAAAGGAAATGAGTCTTACTTCATACTGTCTCTTCTTTCCTTATTCCTCTGAAAGATACTTGTAATCTCAAGCATTCTTTCTACACCAAAATAATCCGATGGCAAACAAGCTGGCGACTCTGGTGGGTACGGCTTTTTTCTTCGATGAGAAAGTAGTGTCGTAATTTGATACCTCTATGTTGGGCTCATCCCAACAGACGTTGGTCGTCCGGTTCGACCAATAGGCTTATGAAAACATGCTATCTGAAGGGTCAATTCCTTTCCCTAGGTCGACGAAACCTAGAAAGACTCACAAGGTCTAGGTGGTCAAAGCTGCTACACCACCACCAGCGACTGCTAAGGATGCTCTTCCGACTTCTACCAATGAAGATCCGCATCCATCTCCTATATTCTTCCCCTACTATCAAAGTCAGGAAGAACAGAGCCCAACGCTCGGGTCCAAATAGGAGAAGACGACACACCAAGGACTCAGGAGTGCGCGCTCTCAAATAGCTATATAGGCCAATCCCTGCTCAAGAGGACAATACATCTCAACCAGCTCACCAATAGGAAGTACAGAAGCATGCCTCGTCTAAATTATGACGAGTGCTTGTAAACGCACATCAATCCACCCAGATTGATTCCGGACGACCACCCACATGAGAGGTGAAAGAGATTTGTCTTCCACAGGATCTCCCAAAATCTTGCCCATGAAGAAGGTCCTGACGCATTATACTACTCGAAGGCTAGTACAAAGTGGCCACAACAACACGAGTTCAATATACCCGAACCATTGCCTCGGTGAGTATTTATCAGAAGGTGCCCCGGATGATCAAACGGGCCCCCGACGGAAGGCTCTATTGGACGCATACATGCGTCCACCGAAATCATGCACATGAGGTTAGACGACCTTATAGATCCCTCCCGAATAATCCCAGTGACAAATCAGAAGCCTCATCTGATCAACCATACAACCTACGTAGTACCAATAAACACCCTCTGCCAAACTTGCATAAAGTATTAGACCACAAGCGCTGGTTGAAGAAAGATGGTAGCACATGTAACAAACCCTCTATGGGACATTGTACCCAAATCATCGTCAATTGTTGTTGTTCTCAAACAGTAGCATCTATAAACAAACCATCTGTCTTCTAATGGCTGCAACAGATAATGAAAGATGACTAGTTCATGCTTTCTGTTACTCTGCAACAGACAACGAGAGATTAGCCTACCCGACTATATCTGCGGTTAGGGTATTCCTAAATACCCGATTAAGAAGATCCATACGAAAAGATGTACCGCAAATGGGGAACACGTGTCACGCCCCGATTCATAGAGTCATTTATTCACATATTTTATCTCTTGGAATCGATCGTCCTCGCTTGGGCGTGATGCCGTACAAGTCTGGTATTACACTTGTACAAGGCAAAGATGATACATAATCGATTATTCTTCAAATAGGAACACATCGCAGCGGCAGAAGCAGATAAATTGAATTTAATGAGGACAATCTCTCTTATTGAATAGAAGTACATCACTTCTTTATAGCAGCGAAGAAAAAGAGTAACTTGAAGCCACACAGAGATATGTAGAACTTTATTCTCTTTATTGATAATTGAAGAAGAGTACAAGACTTGTATTGAAGTACAATGATTACAGCACATCTCACTTTACATTGGAAACCAACTGAACAATGCTATACAGCTTACATTTGATATTTGGATACAATGGATTACAACTCGATATACCGACTTGGCTTACAATCTTACTGGTACAACTGATTACAATGTTCCATACATTATGCCCTTTATAAACAGAAGACATCATCTTGTGCAAGGAGAGCTTCTGTATGCCCAACAAATCTTCGATGCCGCGGGACCAATCAAGCCAATCTTCGTGTGTAGAACATTCCAAGCACGAGCACCTGCCCACAAAACGTGGGTCAGCACATCATCTATGTACTGGCGAGCAGAATCCAACCCACTCGCATAAACCAACATTTAAGGTGATCATTTAAGCAAGCATTTATTAGAATGATCTTTCTACTTGGGGCCTAGCATCAGTTTACAGTTCATGGGCAATAATCAGAGTGAAGCATGTAAACATATTCTTAGTAGCATTCATGTGGACATATCATTTATCATTCTTGGTGTTATCATGCAAAGGCATCATTGAGGCATACTAGGTGTTATCATGAAAAGGCATCATTGAGGCATCGTTAACATTAACATTTTAAACATGTTATAACAGTTCTCACTTCAAGCATCACTTAGCATGTATGTTGTATTTGAGCAATGATTATAGCAAGGCATCTTTCTAGCATACTAAATAGAACATGTTAAGCAGGCAAGTTAAACCAACTTATACAATATCACAATTATGTGATCTCTTACCGATAGCCGACTCCTCGTACCTGTATCAATTACAGGTTATCTGATATACTTACTCTGCCTGCACAAAACATTCATTAGCATGCATCCTGGCTACATGGTCACTGGTGTTGTTAAACCATATGGACTCTTCTCATTTTATTTCATTTTAAGATAATGCGGTCAGCATAGTAGGTGGCGAGCCTCTATGCCACCCCGCCTTATCCGTGCTCCCATAGCACTCATCATTATTTCCTCCTAGGCCGAATCGGTCCCCAGGGCCCTAGGAACCGTTCGAGGAAATTATTACTCAAACCTTGTATACAAGTTGTCCATGACCATGCGAATGCGTGTCCGACTCGATTGTGAACATAATCGCATGGTAAAATATATTAAGGAAAGTAAAGTCAACAGTGCATCATTAGTCATATTCAATGACTTATTCATTTCATCATTCCCATCATTTCATTTGGTGATCTCAACGATCCCAGCTTTATCATTTCTCATTCATTGCTTCATAGCAACGTATCTCATATCATTCCTTTCTTAAGAGGAACTTAACATTCATTCATTTCATAGGGACATTTATTCATTCATTCATTTCTTATAAGGGACAGGCAACATTTCATATTCTTGCAACAGTTATACAGATAGTACATGATTATAGTGTTTCATTCAATTCATTGGTTCGATAGCATAGCCAGTTCATTTCTTATTCTATCATTCATAAGGCATCTCATTATTCAAGTGTTTTGTCGTTTCAGTAGCATTAAGCATAAGGGGCAATGTCATCAATTCATTCTCAGGCCTCAAGTCACATTAGCAGTTCAATGTGTTGTACATTTCAATAATTCTCAGCACAAGCATCTCTATTATTCAGCAACTAAAACATGGGACATTTAGGGATAATTCATAGCATTTCAATACTTCATTTATTAAGCATGAAGGAGTAAGGAGGAGGAAGGACAGTTCCACTCACCCAAAATTCTACTAAGCGTAGTTCCACCAGCGAGCTACGTTCCAATACCCATTCCGTCTAGCCAGCTAAGAGAGACTGCATCAGTCTCAATTCTTCCCATTCCCAACATAAGTCACGGTCCAATATTCTGATCCCATCCAATACCAAATGCCTCGTACGGAGCGAGGCATTACATAATATACCACTCAGAAAAAGTTTCGTCCTCGAAACTTAAGGAACAAGTCTTCCACAAGATTCACTTAATCACCATGAGTTATTCATTCAGCTTCAATTCAATATTCATTTCAGCACACTCGGTCATCTCAAAATAGCTATCCAACTGTACCATTTAAATCTATCAACGATTTGATCTGTCTATCTCTTTTTCAATTACTTGTAACTTCTCCTTGATCCGCTAACATTTTTCTTACATTTCTATCTCAGTCGCAACATATCACTTCGTTTGGATCCATACACATATTTTTAGGCGTCCCCAAAATATATGCATTTCAGCCAAAGTCCGTGCTAGTACGATAAATTCTTCCCATAATGTTATCTCAGTCACAACCAATCACTTCTGCTGGATCCATACACATATTTTAGGCGTCCCCAAAACATATGTACTTCAGCCAACTTCCATGTTAGTGCGATTCGATCAGCCACAATATAACTCTCTTTTCTAAATCCAACTTAGCATCCTTTCAATTGACTTATTGCTTTATTCACTTTGCACAATCACTATCTTCCAGGCTACAATACTTAATATCAGGGACAACTTGGTTAAACTCTATACCCAAACATAACATTTCTAACATTCAATCAAGGGTCTAACTTAGAGCCAACCATATCAAGAGTTCACAACATGCAATCATATTCCTTCCCAAATCCAACAATATTTTTCACCAAGGCAACTCATCTTTTCTATAAGACACAATCCGAAGTCACCCACTATCGATTACCCGAATCAGGGTATAATTCTATACAACAGTCAAGGTTAACTTAGCTACCCGACTATAGGTACACTCAAGCCTTACCTTACGATTGCAATTCTCACTTATGGCCGACATATAATCCTCAATGGTCAAACATCTCTTAAGGCTCAAGTTGAAGCATACATTCCCTTAGGTCAATACTCATTATCATTGTCTCTCATTCAATGCCACAAGGTCATCCTATGGGTCTCCAATAGTCACCTATTATTCAGCCAGTCTCTAAGGTTAGCTACACTGATAGCTAAACTTAATCGTTCAGGTGACTTCCCTAGAGTGGACAGCTACTAGGGTTATGCTAGTTTCTTATTCTTAAGGCCAACAAGCAACCAACAGTTCTAAGGAACTCTACCCAAACCTATGGGTTTTAACTCAGTCTGAATAACTAATCGCCAATGTTGGTTATGCCAACAATTGGTCATGCAGCCCACAGTTTCTAGGGTCAAGTCTATCTATCTAGTGTCTTCCTCAAGGAATAATTCCCACAGAGGCTCACTCTAGACTTACCCAACGATCGACTAAGATCGATCTATCAACATTACGGTCAAATTCCAACCCGACATACGATTCTCATCGTTCTAATAATCCATCAAGTAAATTCCCAATGATCCACATTTTTATTCAAATTCCCTTGTACCCACACGAACCCATAAGCCAATGCTAACTATTTAAGCGTCATCGATTCCGATAGTCTAACATAACTATGGACTCATACTATTCGGTCTGTATGACAGAGTCAAACCACTAAGTCATAAGCCAACAATCTATATCCCAACCAACAATCACCTATACCGACATTATCCAACATGTTTGTAATTTCTCGTTTCCATTTGTTTCTCAATCATCAAACTATCTTACGGCATTCTTAATCTCATGCAGTAATGGTCAAGTAGTTCATCCCATTCAATCCGACAATTTATGTATCACTTAACCATCCTCTAGGCAACAACAGTATTCTGAGTCACTACTTGTTATTTTTCTAGTACAATTCAATTCTTCAGCATCATGCATCTATGCAATGACTATTCTTTGGTGATCAAGATGGATTGACATCTATTACACCTTAGGATCAAGGCACAGATTTCTAATATCCTTTTGATTCACCGACAATATTTTAAACTTTCAGCTTAGCAACCAACTTTGTATTAGCCACATTTGATTTGTATCCAACCAATCGAAGTCAACATTCAGATATTCTAAGCCACAACATTCTCTATCCAAGTCTATTTACCCATAGCATTCTAACTGTCTTACTAGTCCGAGTCATCACTCGACTAAACAATTTCTAACCAAGCCACTGGTTACAATTTCTTCCAATCTCGCTACTCAATATAACATCACCGTCAAGGGACACTCGAGCAATCTAGCAACAATATATGACTCCCAGCTAAGTCTCAGCACTACCCAGTACCCACAGATAGTCTCATTGCTATTCTATGGAAAGGTCAACATACATCTCGTTCTGAGGTGGTAGAGGCAATATACCACTCAGAAACGAAGCCATCCTTAAACAATACCAATTCAATCCATTCCGGACATTCGTGATCTATGATGGTCACAACACTTAGCCAACATCTCGGGGTCTCAATATTATAAGCCAACATTCTTAGGGTCTAGAAAGCAGTAGCCAGCACGCATGAGTCAATTCACCAATTCTGTTGAACTCATCCATCAATTATTTCATTCCCAATTCTTTCTGCATCACATGCAATTCTCAACTTGTTACAGCATACATAGCCACTTTCTTTATTCCCACATTCCAAACTGCATTCACAATATAGCATACTATGGCATCGAGTCATTGTTGGGTTATTTGTGTCCAAACCAACAACAATCATTCTTTCAGGGGCATCACAATGTATATAGACTTATTGTATGGAACATCCAGTGAGCAGCCAAGAGGGTCAACAAACTTTCAAACATGAACCACATAAGAATGATTACAGAACAACAACATCATAATCGCGGAAGCAATCTTTGATTTAATCGCGGAAGCAACGTTGAGTGATCGCGGAAGCAACTTTGGTTAATCGTCGATGCAACTTTGATTTGAAACGAATCAAAGAAGAGACCAAGGACGTAAAGCCGTGCTCTGATACCAATTTGTCACGCCCCGATTCATAGAGTCATTTATTCACATATTTTATCTCTTGGAATCGATCGTCCTCGCTTGGGCGTGATGCCGTACAAGTCTGGTATTGCACTTGTACAAGGCAAAGATGGTACATAATCGATTATTCTTCAAATAGGAACACATCGCAGCGGCAGAAGCAGATAAATTGAATTTAATGAGGACAATATCTCTTATTGAATAGAAGTACATCACTTCTTTATAGCAGCGAAGAAAAAGAGTAACTTGAAGCCACACAGAGATATGTAGAACTTTATTCTCTTTATTGATAATTGAAGAAGAGTACAAGACTTGTATTAAAGTACAATGATTACAGCACATCTCACTTTACATTGGAAACCAACTGAACAATACTATACAGCTTACATTTGATATTTGGATACAATGGATTACAACTCGATATACCGACTTGGCTTACAATCTCACTGGTACAACTGATTACAATGTTCCATACATTATGCCCTTTATAAACAGAAGACATCATCTTGTGCAAGGAGAGCTTCTGTATGCCCAACAAATCTTCGATGCCGCGGGACCAATCAAGCCAATCTTCGTGTGTAGAACATTCCAAGCACGAGCACCTGCCCACAAAACGTGGCTCAGCACATCATCTATGTACTGGCGAGCAGAATCCAACCCACTCGCATAAACCAACATTTAAGGTGATCATTTAAGCAAGCATTTATTAGAATGATCTTTCTACTTGGGGCCTAGCATCAGTTTACAGTTCATGGGCAATAATCAGAGTGAAGCATGTAAACATATTCTTAGTAGCATTCATGTGGACATATCATTTATCATTCTTGGTGTTATCATGCAAAGGCATCATTGAGGCATACTAGGTGTTATCATGAAAAGGCATCATTGAGGCATCGTTAACATTAACATTTTAAACATGTTATAACAGTTCTCACTTCAAGCATCACTTAGCATGTATGTTGTATTTGAGCAATGATTATAGCAAGGCATCTTTCTAGCATACTAAATGGAACATGTTAAGCAGGCAAGTTAAACCAACTTATACAATATCACAATTATGTGATCTCTTACCGATAGTCGACTCCTCGTACCTGTATCAATTACAGGTTATCTGATATACTTACTCTGCCTGCACAAAACATTCATTAGCATGCATCCTGGCTACATGGTCACTGGTGTTGTTAAACCATATGGACTCTTCTCATTTCATTTCATTTTAAGATAATGCGGTCAGCATAGTAGGTGGCGAGCCTCTATGCCACCCCGCCTTATCCGTGCTCCCATAGCACTCATCATTATTTCCTCCTAGGCCGAATCGGTCCCCAGGGCCCTAGGAACCGTTCGAAGAAATTATTACTCAAACCTTGTATACAAGTTGTCCATGACCATGCGAATGCGTGTCCGACTCGATTGTGAACATAATCGCATGGTAAAATATATTAAGGAAAGTAAAGGCAACAGTGCATCATTAGTCATATTCAATGACTTATTCATTTCATCATTCCCATCATTTCATTTGGTGATCTCAACGGTCCCAGCTTTATCATTTCTCATTCATTGCTTCATAGCAACGTATCTCATATCATTCCTTTCTTAAGAGGAACTTAACATTCATTTATTTCATAGGGACATTTATTCATTCATTCATTTCTTATAAGGGACAGGCAACATTTCATATTCTTGCAACAGTTATACAGATAGTACATGATTCTAGTGTTTTATTCAATTCATTGGTTCGATAGCATAGCCAGTTCATTTCTTATTCTATCATTCATAAGGTGTCACGACCCGCACCCTAGAGTAAGGGCACGAGAAGTGGGTACGTCCAGCCTACGCCGCAGTGTCGGCGGTAGAACGCTGTCCTAGGTCAATCATCTAACAGTATAAGGTACCTGTACAGTTTATACTCTCCGAATGGAGGTGACAAATAGAAAACAATCTCAATCACATCTAGGGTAGAAGAACGAAGAACAGATAGATAGTAACTCAAAGAGAACCATAGCATAGATGAAATAAGACTAAGTGTCTAAGATACATAACATCCAGAATGTCAACTCATAATACAATAAGTCTAAGAGTCTATACATCTCCACATCTCAAAATACAACACAGAATGTGAGACAAAAAGTAAATATAGAAAAGACTGCCTAGACTAAACTGGTCTAGACTACTGGAACATCCTCCTCAGCTGTAGGTGGAACCTGCTGAGGGTCCTCAATACAAGTATCATCTAGTCCTGCTCCATAATAGGTAGACACCAGGCCTCATCCTCATCCTCTGTAATATTTTCAACAGGTCCAATCAGGACGGGAACGAGCACAATACATCTCACGCAGTGCATATCAGGTTAGGAAATACGATACAGGCAATAGAGTAAGATACATGAACTGCTGAAAGGAAATATACGCTGTAAAAGAGATAGTTGTAATGAAATATCTACTGTATATAGAGAACTATGAGTGACTAGTGATGTAGAGCACAAGATAGGCATGTGAATGGCTAGAATTTATACATGACTATACTACTGAGTTTGTACATGACTACACTACTTTGGAATTATTCACATGTCCACTTCTACTCCCCCGTACCCCAATCAATACACAAGGATCTATACAAGTTACGTTATTGTACATGATATCACATGGGGCCCATAAAAGGGTGCACATGATAGTATATATGAGAGCTCAGTAAACATGAGAGTACATGATCACATGAGTGTACATGAATAATGAAAGCATAGGAGTACATGATGATAGTGAAACACACATAACATGAAGTACCCGATGCTCCCGAGGGGGATAACATCTCATGTAAAGATCCATATAGTACCAATCCGTGTTACCAACGTGACAGCAACAAGTAAAGTAATCTAGAGCGAGAAGTAAAGCCTGAACAAGTATGAAACGGTCAGAGAATGTACTCGCCTGCTGTATGAATGTCTGTAGAGAATATGCAGTCTGAGGAGAGGTGTCTGGCTCCTAGTCAGAGCAATACAAGTCACAAAGTATCCACAATGATAAAAATAAAGTATACAATGCATACTACATGATTCTAGGTCAAACTGGTCAAAAGTCAACTCTTGGTCAACTCTTTAATCAACTAGTCAAATACTAGTCAACATGATAAATCTGGATCAAGTCTAGATCAACTTAGACCAGCTAAGTCATTGGTCAAACAAAGACTAGTCAGTTAGGGTAATTAGGTCAAACATGGTCAACACTAGTTAAACTAGTTAGGGTTTTAGTCAAACTAGTCAAACTAGTTGATTTAGGTCATTCCTAGTCATTTCTAGGTTAACTAGGTCACTTTTGACCAAATGTTGACTTTGGTCAACCCTTAGTCAACAAGGGTTTTCTAGCAGGGTTTTGGCCCATTAGGGCTAGCCCCAAGCCATAGGCTAGAAATCCTAGGCCATAGGCTAATGATGGGGTTTTCATATAAACCTATAACTAGGAGTCACATATATATATATATATATCTATATATATAGATATACACTATCTAACCACCACCCAATATCCATATACCCAATGTATGAATAACATATATATATATATATATATATATATATATATATATATATATATATATATATATATATATATATATATATATATATATATATATATATATATATATATATATATATATTGACCTAAAGTAAACTAGTACAATATATACATATATCTCATATATGTATATACATATATATATAAACTTATATATATATATACCTATATATATAGAGACATAGAGAGAGAGACAAAGGGAAAGAGAGAGAGACTGAATGAGAGAGAGAGTGAGACAGTGAGAGAGAGTGAGGGACTGAATCAGGACAGGGGGGGTTTCCAGAACCTGGAACCCAACCATTCCCCCAAACATACACACACATAACACATATACATACATATGTGTATATATACATAACTTCACACACACTCACCCAAATCTCCTCAAATTCGACCTACACTTACAAATACATATATACTACACATATACTCACTAAAATACACTAGTCTAATACATAAATCATTAACAAAATCGAATCAAAATTTGATTTTGAAAACTGGGATTTAATCCCCAAAACTGTGACTGTGCACAGTTGCACTGAAATGGGATAATTCGAAAACACGCAACCCAATCGAGCTAAGACTCGCAACTAACGGTTGGTAACTAACCCCCCATAGATACTCTAGTGTCCTAGGACACTGACACGACACCACGACACGTTTTCACGTGTCCAAACACGAGAAAACACGACTCGGGTAAACACTGATACGCGTATACACGCACAGCGTCGTGCAGAGATGCACGTGTCTCGTGCACACGACACGAGCCACGTGGAATCTCGTGCTCGTGTCCACGTGTAGCCCACATGATGGGCTACACTCTCGTGCAAACACGAGGTGTCATTGTGTCGTGTCCGCGCGACACGAGACGCGCGAAGTTGACACTGTGCGTGCGTGTATTGTCAGTGCACGACCAGTGCACGTGTCCGTGTGTCCACCACACGACACAAAGTGTCGTAAAACCTTGGGGGAGTGTGCACAGACACTGCCCCCGTGTCCACACCAATTTTCACGTGTCCACGTCGTGTCTACAGTGAGTATGAAGTGTCAGTGAGCAGGGGATGAACAGTGTGTCTGTGCACTGTCAATACTCGAGTTCGTGTCCGATTTGGACACGAAAAGGGACACGATACGTGCTCAGTCAAGTGGGGTTAGGGTTAGCAAGTCCAGGGCTAGGTGTTTGTGTAAAAAGTTTTGCAAAACACAATATTTGAATCCATTGAGACATTTAATCAAACACAATTTCCTAGTCTAGGATACGTGTCCGATACGGACACCAAAACACACCAAAATCCCACCAAACTTTACCCACAGTATGGTTAACCTTATATGAATGCATTTATGAAATAAAAACAGGAATTAGACTAGGTTTGGACATATTTACCTATTGGTGAAATTCCAAGGAAAATCAATGAAAAGATGGTGTTGTGATCTCGAACTCGACGATGCCCAAGCTCCCAAATTCTAGATTTCTTGCTTCCCTTAGCTCCCTAGATGTTGTAGGGTTCCAATGCAAAAGACTAGAGTCAATTTGGATCACAAATGATCAAGTTATCAAGGTTTGAGTAAAAGGGAATTTTTGTGGAATGAAATTCATGCAATTTTATTCATGAATTAAATCCATGGGGTATTTATCATAGGTGGGCTGCCAAGGGGGGTGCCCTTGGCCGGCCAAGCATGGGGGGGGGTGTCCTTGTCTTCCTTCAAGGCTAAGTCAAGGACTTTAGCAAAAAGGGGTTTAGATATTTTGATGATTTTAAGGAAAATATCCTTAAAGTTAATATCTAGATATTTATATAGCTTGACTACCATGAATATCTAATCCCCTTAGTCATTCTAGGTTAGGGTTTAACCTATAGATTAGGGTAATTAGGTTAGGGATTAGCAAGTCACTAATCTAAAGGTCCATGAATAGTAATATCTCACTAATCCTACTTAATTCCAATAATCTCTAGAAAATTACCAAAATACCCCTATGGCTAAAAATCACTAATTTGAGGTTCTAAGCCTATGGCTAAGCTCTCATGGTCATGGCAACTTCTAGGTTAGAGAAAACTAGGGTTTACACTAAGTTATACTAACCAAAATCACAAAGTCATAAGTCATGACTTAGCATGACTTAGAAAATGGTTTAATCTAACTAAAATCACCAGAAAATCATACCATGACTAAAATACCACTAATAAATAATAAAAATAATAAATTTTCAAAAATCCCCAATTTCAGAAAACAGGGTGTTACAAGTCTACCCACCTTAAAATAATTTCGTCCTCGAAATTTAGATGGTCGTACTCCTCCTAGGTCAAACCTCCAACAATCAGGGACGAAGCCACTACCTAGGCAACATACAAGGTCAAATAAGCAAAATATGGGTAGTAGACCTATTCTGGGTCATGTCCAAAAATTGGCTAGCAGTTTTAGGTCATAAGGTGTCCTAATTGGGAAAGTAAGGAAACAACAATCATCAAGGCTGTTGCGGATAAGATTCTAGGGTAAGTTTAACTGTGTCTACATCCACGTAGATTGATACATGAAAAAGCGAACCAAAGTGCAATAGGTTGATCAGACCATCATGTACCGGTTCTGATTAGACAATATGTTAGTGGGTGGCCACCCAATAAAATATGTCATGACCAAGCTCGAAAATAGATAAGCTTGCAAAACTAAGGCTAATTTAGCAGCACAAGATATAAGGGTGGTAATGATGAAAGGAATTACATAGTCCAAGTTTCTTAGCCAACGGGTCAAGTAATCAGATAAGGTATAAGGTTAAGTATTTAAGGATTCAAGCAGAACACCATCACATGCTAGGTCGAAAGAATTGAACCAAGGTGGATTTCTAATTGAAATAAGAATAAATTTAGTATCATGGTAGAGGTTATAGTTTAGCCATTTGACCAGAAAATCATATCAAGAAAAATAGAGTACAGGAAGACGGATTTTAGTAGGACATGGAATACCTACATGTAGGTAGGCTAGTCTAGGTCTTACATGTGAAGTTTGTTGGGAGGTAACAGCTAGTGTTTATACTCTGAATATCTAAGTCACGGTAAAGGACGTCCAATGATCTAGAATAGAAAGTGGGAGTTCGAGACGTGACAAATTGATGCAAAAATTGAAGGAGATCAAATTAACTTATGGAATAAAATTTATTAGGAATCCAGTAAATAATTTAGGAACACAGTCCTAGGGATAGATAGGCTACTAGATGAATATAGTTAGGGTTCGACCAATCAAGGTCAAGGTTAGAAGGTCTTAATGAGTCTTTATTTGAGGAAAAGTCGAGTAAGTCAGGTTTGGAATACAGTCACATAGATTGGTAGAAAGAGTTTAAGCAAGATGCAAAATAGAGAGGACAGTTCATTTTAATGAAAGGCAATTAGCAAGAGGATTAGATGGCAAGAAATAAATAAGAGTTTTCTTATAATTGTGATTGAGTACCCCAAAAAAAATAAAAAATATTAATCTAACACTAAGAAATTAAAATCAACAACTACAAAAATTTCAAAATCATCAACTAATACCAGGATTCAAAGTTCTACAGTGAATCCTTCAAAATCAAATTCAATCAAGGGAAAAGGAGTTTAAATCGTAATTTCAAATGAGATTCTCAAGGGTTATCCCAGGAATCTCTCAAAGTATCCTAGCAGTGATTGAGTATCCATTCTCTCTAAGCCGATTCATCAAATCCTATCGCAGGCTGTAGTGATACTCTAGTTCGAATACCACTACATAAACTCGACCTGCATGGGCCACCACTAAAAACGTGTCACGACCCGCACCCTAGAGTAAGGGCACGAGAAGTGGGTACGTCCAGCCTACGCCGCAGTGTCGGCGGTAGAACGCTGTCCTAGGTCAATCATCTAACAGTATAAGGTACCTGTACAGTTTATACTCTCCGAATGGAGGTGACAAATAGAAAACAATCTCAATCACATCTAGGGTAGAAGAACGAAGAACAGATAGATAGTAACTCAAAGAGAACCATAGCATAGATGAAATAAGACTAAGTGTCTAAGATACATAACATCCAGAATGTCAACTCATAATACAATAAGTCTAAGAGTCTATACATCTCCACATCTCAAAATACAACACAGAATGTGAGACAAAAAGTAAATATAGAAAAGACTGCCTAGACTAAACTGGTCTAGACTACTGGAACATCCTCCTCAGCTGTAGGTGGAACCTGCTGAGGGTCCTCAATACAAGTATCATCTAGTCCTGCTCCATAATAGGTAGACACCAGGCCTCATCCTCATCCTCTGTAATATTTTCAACAGGTCCAATCAGGACGGGAACGAGCACAATACATCTCACGCAGTGCATATCAGGTTAGGAAATACGATACAGGCAATAGAGTAAGATACATGAACTGCTGAAAGGAAATATACGCTGTAAAAGAGATAGTTGTAATGAAATATCTACTGTATATAGAGAACTATGAGTGACTAGTGATGTAGAGCACAAGATAGGCATGTGAATGGCTAGAATTTATACATGACTATACTACTGAGTTTGTACATGACTACACTACTTTGGAATTATTCACATGTCCACTTCTACTCCCCCGTACCCCAATCAATACACAAGGATCTATACAAGTTACGTTATTGTACATGATATCACATGGGGCCCATAAAAGGGTACACATGATAGTATACATGAGAGCTCAGTAAACATGAGAGTACATGATCACATGAGTGTACATGAATAATGAAAGCATAGGAGTACATGATGATAGTGAAACACACATAACATGAAGTACCCGATGCTCCCGAGGGGGATAACATCTCATGTAAAGATCCATATAGTACCAATCCGTGTTACCAACGTGACAGCAACAAGTAAAGTAATCTAGAGCGAGAAGTAAAGCCTGAACAAGTATGAAACGGTCAGAGAATGTACTCGCCTGCTGTATGAATGTCTGTAGAGAATATGCAGTCTGAGGAGAGGTGTCTGGCTCCTAGTCAGAGCAATACAAGTCACAAAGTATCCACAATGATAAAAATAAAGTATACAATGCATACTACATGATTCTAGGTCAAACTGGTCAAAAGTCAACTCTTGGTCAACTCTTTAATCAACTAGTCAAATACTAGTCAACATGATAAATCTGGATCAAGTCTAGATCAACTTAGACCAGCTAAGTCATTGGTCAAACAAAGACTAGTCAGTTAGGGTAATTAGGTCAAACATGGTCAACACTAGTTAAACTAGTTAGGGTTTTAGTCAAACTAGTCAAACTAGTTGATTTAGGTCATTCCTAGTCATTTCTAGGTTAACTAGGTCACTTTTGACCAAATGTTGACTTTGGTCAACCCTTAGTCAACAAGGGTTTTCTAGCAGGGTTTTGGCCCATTAGGGCTAGCCCCAAGCCATAGGCTAGAAATCCTAGGCCATAGGCTAATGATGGGGTTTTCATATAAACCTATAACTAGGAGTCACATATATATATATATATCTATATATATAGATATACACTATCTAACCACCACCCAATATCCATATACCCAATGTATGAATAACATATATAATACAACCACATACATATATATATATATATATATATATATATATATATATATATATATATATATATATATATATATATATATATTGACCTAAAGTAAACTAGTACAATATATACATATATCTCATATATGTATATACATATATATATAAACTTATATATATATATACCTATATATATAGAGACATAGAGAGAGAGACAAAGGGAAAGAGAGAGAGACTGAATGAGAGAGAGAGTGAGACAGTGAGAGAGAGTGAGGGACTGAATCAGGACAGGGGGGGTTTCCAGAACCTGGAACCCAACCATTCCCCCAAACATACACACACATAACACATATACATACATATGTGTATATATACATAACTTCACACACACTCACCCAAATCTCCTCAAATTCGACCTACACTTACAAATACATATATACTGCACATATACTCACTAAAATACACTAGTCTAATACATAAATCATTAACAAAATCGAATCAAAATTCGATTTTGAAAACTGGGATTTAATCCCCAAAACTGTGACTGTGCACAGTTGCACTGAAATGGGATAATTCGAAAACACGCAACCCAATCGAGGTAAGACTCGCAACTAACGGTTGGTAACTAACCCCCCATAGATACTCTAGTGTCCTAGGACACTGACACGACACCACGACACGTTTTCACGTGTCCAAACACGAGAAAACACGACTCGGGTAAACACTGATACGCGTATACACGCACAGCGTCGTGCAGAGATGCACGTGTCTCGTGCACACGACACGAGCCACGTGGAATCTCGAGCTCGTGTCCACGTGTAGCCCACATGATGGGCTACACTCTCGTGCAAACACGAGGTGTCATTGTGTCGTGTCCGCACGACACGAGACGCGCGAAGTTGACACTGTACGTGCGTGTATTGTCAGTGCACGACCAGTGCACGTGTCCGTGTGTCCACCACACGACACAAAGTGTCGTGAAATCTTGGGGGAGTGTGCACAGACACTGCCCCCGTGTCCACACCAATTTTCACGTGTCCACGTCGTGTCTACAGTGAGTATGAAGTGTCAGTGAGCAGGGGATGAACAGTGTGTCTGTGCACTGTCAATACTCGAGTTCGTGTCCGATTTGGACACGAAAAGGGACACGATACGTGCTCAGTCAAGTGGGGTTAGGGTTAGCAAGTCCAGGGCTAGGTGTTTGTGTAAAAAGTTTTGCAAAACACAATATTTGAATCCATTGAGACATTTAATCAAACACAATTTCCTAGTCTAGGATACGTGTCCGATACGGACACCAAAACACACCAAAATCCCACCAAACTTTACCCACAGTATGGTTAACCTTATATGAATGCATTTATGAAATAAAAACAGGAATTAGACTAGGTTTGGATATATTTACCTATTGGTGAAATTCCAAGGAAAATCAATAAAAAGAGGGTGTTGTGATCTCGAACTCGACGATGCCCAAGCTCCCAAATTCTAGATTTCTTGCTTCCCTTAGCTCCCTAGATGTTGTAGGGTTCCAATACAAAAGACTAGAGTCAATTTGGATCACAAATGATCAAGTTATCAAGGTTTGAGTAAAAGGGAATTTTTGTGGAATGAAATTCATGCAATGTTATTCATGAATTAAATCCATGGGGTATTTATCATAGGTGGGCTGCCAAGGGGGGTGCCCTTGGCCGGCCAAGCATGGGGGGGGGGTGTCCTTGTCTTCCTTCAAGGCTAAGTCAAGGACTTTAGCAAAAAGGGGTTTAGATATTTTGATGATTTTAAGGAAAATATCCTTAAAGTTAATATCTAGATATTTATATAGCTTGACTACCATGAATATCTAATCCCCTTAGTCATTCTAGGTTAGGGTTTAACCTATAGATTAGGGTAATTAGGTTAGGGATTAGCAAGTCACTAATCTAAAGGTCCATGAATAGTAATATCTCACTAATCCTACTTAATTCCAATAATCTCTAGAAAATTACCAAAATACCCCTATGGCTAAAAATCACTAATTTGAGGTTCTAAGCCTATGGCTAAGCTCTCATGGTCATGGCAACTTCTAGGTTAGAGAAAACTAGGGTTTACACTAAGTTATACTAACCAAAATCGCAAAGTCATAAGTCATGACTTAGTATGACTTAGAAAATGGTTTAATCTAACTAAAATCACCAGAAAATTATACCATGACTAAAATACCACTAATAAATAATAAAAATAATAAATTTTCAAAAATCCCCAATTTCAGAAAACAGGGTGTTACATAAGGCATCTCATTATTCAAGTGTTTTGTCGTTTCAGCAGCATTAAGCATAAGGGGCAATGTCATCAATTCATTCTCAGGCCTCAAGTCACATTAGCAGTTCAATGTGTTGTACATTTCAATAATTCTCAGCACAAGCATCTCTATTATTCAGCAACTAAAACATGGGACATTTAGGGACAATTTATAGCATTTCAATACTTCATTTATTAAGCATGAAGGAGTAAGGAGGAGGAAGGACAGTTCCACTCACCCAAAATTCTACTAAGCGTAGCTCCACCAGCGAGCTACGTTCCAATACCCATTCCGTCTAGCCAGCTAAGAGAGACTGCATCAGTCTCAATTCTTCTTATTCCCAACATAAGTCACGGTCCAATATTCTGATCCCATCCAATAAGCCAACCAAATGCCTCGTACGGAGCGGGGCATTACAACACGTCTTCTCTACTCATCTCCCATGCTAGGGGTAGCAATCCACCAAGGATGAGATGCAAGGCTGGGGTAGTCCTTCACCCAACCAAGTTGTTACAGTGGCTGGGTGTAGCCAGTTGCTAGAGTGAGAAGATGACACCACAATGCATCCCTACCCCAATAAAAATGGAGCCAAAAGGATAGAGTCAACCTATGCTATGATTTTATCAAGCTTCATGCTATGCAAGTTTGTCTACATAGCCTCCGACAACGAGGCCATGGTCGAAGAAAGTAGATCCAGCAAAACGTATGGACACAATCACAACCCTGATCAAGAAGAGACCGTACCCTTGGGCACACCAGTTTCCACTGAGGCACCAGAAGGGACCATTTCCAAATCGCATGTAACGCCCCAGTCCCAAAATACATAGGACTAGGAACATAGATATGCCAGCTGTATATATACGAAGTATGCTCCAATATATGGAATCCTCGTATTTATACATAAGCTGTAAATACAGTAAAATCAAGGCTAACTATTCTCATCCACAAAATAAAAGAATAAAAGATGTCATATAATCAACTGTAGATTGTTATTGGTACATGTAGTTGGGCGGAGACAAATCTACTACCAACTATGAAAAGAAATACATAATAAAAAAAAGAGTTGGCGAGCGAAGCGAAGACGATCTAAGTGCAATCATCCTCAAAGAAATACAGATGATCATAGCCACAGCTAGAACACCTGCGAAAGACAAGAGCACACACTTGGCGAGATAACCAGGTCCTCAGAGGGACGTAACAAGACACATAATATCATGCCAATATAACTGAATATAAATTGCTCAAATAAATAAGTCAATTGAATTATAACATGGTCAAATACACACCTATTGAACTAGCGTACCATCCCCCCACCCAAACAAGGACATGAGATGGTAAACTAATTCACGATGGCGTATCTTTCCATGCTATAAATCCAATATGGTATCCGGACCCCAACAAGGTTCAATACCTTCTCATCGAAGTAGTAAGACACATCTACAACCAAACAAGGACAAGATGTGACAAACTAATCTGTGACAAGTTATTGTTCCAAGCCACGATCAGATACAAGTACCCAAACCAAGAGTACTCATATCCAACGGATAAGGGTGCCTAACCAATCTAAGTGAATGCAGTTTTAAGAATAGTTCATGGTCGCATGATTACCGGGTCAAGTCAGAAAAATACTAATACAATAAAGTACCTCAGTAGCGAGTCACAACACCATATACTATTCCTCAGTATCGAGCGAGTCTATAGCATATAGTCTACCTATCGTTCCTCAGTAGCGAGCGAGTCTACGATAGATAGGGTGGTAGTCAACTTCCAATTATGTTCTCCCCGCCCAATGCCAACTCATAACTGCTAAGTCTTCTAGCATGCAATTCTATTAGCAGTTATTTCCTAATGCACGGCTTATACGTACTGGTGGCCAGCCAATCACGCATGTCCGAGTCCTATATGTGACTCGCAATAACGTGGTATAAATGTGTCAAGACCTATGAATGCAACACACAAGGTGGTCCCTTAAATCTAGGTTTAATGTGTAAGAAAAATAATACATAGCAGAAAATATAACTGAACAGTAAGTTCTAACAGGTTATGCCATGTATCACAGTTTATTTTGCATAAAGAAAATAATGAATAATGTATGAAATATGAGCTAAATAAATAAACAGCAAATGGTAATGTGTCTTGCCTGGTAGTACGCCTGGTGTACTATAATGATCAATGTGGCACGAACTGCGACTTCGGATAACAACTACACAAGGTGACCTCTGATGGTGGCACGGACAGTTCTATCGGGTCCAGAAAGGTCAAATTAGTTAGGATCAATAGGTAGAAGGAAAGAATTGGCAAAGGAATAGGAAGATTGGGATTGGTCATGGACATGAGATTGATCGATAGAATTTGGATAAATAATATATATAATTTTACAAAATATTTATAATATTGAAATATAATATATTAGTCAAAATGTGCTTTCAAATAAATATCCAAAAAACCAAAAGTCGTTTAAAGGCAAAACTGTAAGTTTTGTCAACATAATATTCTACGCTGAACCCCGTATCTTATAAATCAAAAATATTTTAAGTGAAACAAAATACTATTAGAAAATTTATTTAAGGTTAAGAAACATATTTTGTAAAAATAACATCTTGATAAAAATCTATACTTTATTGACTATTCACACTTAAGAAATATTTATAACTATTTAAAACTAAAATTTTCTTATAGAAAATATTACAACCATATAATAAATTAAAACTCTAAAGACGGTTTGAAATTACATATATAGCTCTATCCTTTTTAAAAATAATAGTACATATTCTAAAAATGATAACTTAATAAAAAATAATAATAATAATTAAACTAATAACCACAACCCTAATATTCATAACTGAATACTAATAATAAAAATAATCATGATAATAATAATAACAATAACAATGTCCACAAACTGCTTTACTAGTAGTAGCCATTAAAATAATAATAATAATAATAATAATAATAATAATAATAATAATAATAATAATAATAATACAAAAATACTAACAATATCTTTACATATACAGAACATACATACATTCTTAATACCAATAATAATAATAATAATAATAATAATAATAATTAACAAAAAAATAAAATAAAATAATAAAAATAAATGCAATGTAATGTGGTTCTCCTCTTTCAAGGAGATCAACAAAAATAAGTTAAAAAAAGGGATTTAGAGAGGGGGAGAGAGAGGATGAAGGGAGCAGAGAGAAAGAAATGTCGGAGAGAGAGTTTAGAAAGAGTGAGGGGTGGAGATAGCGGAGAGACGAGCGTAAGAGAGAGAGAGAGAGGTGGAGAGAGGGCGGAGGAACCTCGGGTCGCGTGTGGTAGGGCGCGGCGCCGGAGGAGGCGGCGGAGGGAGTGTTCGGGTCTGGAGATGGCTACGGGCACGGCGGTGGCTGGCTAAGTGCTGGCGAGGGTGGTCGCAGTCGAGATGGTGGTGTTGCGGAGTCGGCACGGCTCGTGGTGGAGAGCGCCGGCGGCGAGACCGCATCTCCGGTGGTTAGGGCACAAAGGGGGCGGTCGGCGCAAAGGTTGGCCAGCGTGGAGCTCACCGTCCGGCGGTGTAAATCGGACGAGGAGATGGCGGATGTGCACTGAAGGAGAAGGGGCACGCGTGGTGAGGGTGGCCGACTTAGTGCTCGTCGGCGGTTAAGGTGGTCGGAGACACACGGGGAGATCGGCGGACGCGTGACGGCAGCTCCAGGCTGTTGGAGCTACCCTGCTGGCCACGGAAGAACGGTGCGGCAGCGCTGCTGGCTCCCAGATCAACAGCGGCGGGGTGGTGTGATGGTGGCATGACGTCGACAGAGGTAAGGTTGGTGGTGGTGATGTTTACTTTAAGGTTTTTGGTGGTGGTTATTTTGGGACGACGGTGGTAGTTTTGGTGACAGTAGTGGCCACAGGGCTGTTGTGCGGTAGCAGCGGTGTGCTGTGGGAGGAGGAGTTTTGGTGGCGTGGATGGTGGTCGAGTGTCGGAAAGGAGAGGTGATGGTGGTGGCGAGACTAGGGTCGGACCGGACTAGTTGTGGCCATGGGGGCGTCCGAAGGGCGTGATGTCGGTGGCTTTGGCTGCGGTGGACTGGGAGGATCGGCAAAATCCGACGTGGTAGTGGTGGACGTGGTTATCGTCGCACTGGCTGGGTTCGCCGTGGTAGTGGTTGTGGTGTTTTGGTCGGCCTGAGGCCTGGGTCAGGGAAGACGGCCGAGATGGCGACGGTGGTGGTGGTAATGGTGGCGGGGTTTATTGCTGGTGTTGGTGTTCTAGGGTTAGGGGGTTCGGGTCTGTGGCCGTTGGCCGAAAGAGGGGGCCGTTGTGGGAGAAAATGGTGTTAAGGCAAACAGGAGGCAGAACGGTGGATGGGTGCTGGATATGGTTGGCTGGCCCGGGGCTAGGCTTAGGTTAGGGATCGGAGATTGTGTCAGGATTGTCGACACGAAGAGGATGATGTATATGTACAAAGATAATCTATTGGAGTTGGACACCGACACGATGCACTCTGTGGTAGAAAATTGTGGAAATTATTGAGGAAACAATATGGAGGCTCCCCTATTTATAGGGTTGAGAAAATCTTAGTAGATAAGGATTAGGAATATTTAAATCCCCTTAGATAATTCATCTATTAATTTAAATCAATTCGATAAATTTCAAATCCAAATCTAAATCAATTTAAATCTAATTAAATTCCATCCTTTAGTTTAAAATCAAATAAGATAAATCAAATTTCAAACATAGATATTAATTTAACTATTTAAATAAATCCATAAAATAAAATCAATATTTAAATTGCCACAATAATTTCAAAATATATTTTCCAAAAATACTAATAATAATTTTAAAAATTATATTATTATTTAAAATAAACTAATAAATAATTACAAAATATATATGTATGCACAAATAATGTTTACATAAATATACTTTTCTAGTATACCATTTTATAAGAATATTATTTATTATTATAACTGTATAAATGAAAGGCTTTTCATAAATAAAATAGCAAACTTAGAAAATTTTGGTACGATAGCAAGAATGATTTTTATATATATTATTTTGAAACTATAAAAATAGAAAATGTTTTTCTAAAAAAAATGTACGCTCGCACATATTCGCACTCGTCGAGCAATTTCAAAAACAATGAAATTTCGCGCGTGACGTATAATACAACTACGCTTTTACGTACAAATACTAAATAAAATAAAAAAGTTAGTACCAAAAAAAAGTAAAAATTTAGGGGTTTTACATCTTACCCAACTTAAAAGAATTTCGTCCTCGAAATTAAGAATTAGTAGAGGTGAGGAGTCACAAGGGGGTACTGGTGAGGAATAATCATTCACAACGTTCAACAAAACATGCATTAGTAAATCGTGATTTAGATAAATACGAAAACAATCATGGATATGGCTAATTAATGTAAGAGTGAAAATGATCAAGGGTTAAAGTTTAATCAAGATAACCTGCAATAAGGAATTATATGGTATCATGAAAAAATAAATTAGAGACCTAGAAGATATGATTTCTTGAGAGTAGTTTAAGAGCACGATTAAGAGAACGAATTTGATTTACTCCTAAATTAAGCGATACTATATATGTGTACACTTTGTAGACAACTATGTATATTAGATAGTTGATATACGATTATGGATGCATATATATATATATATATATATATATATATATATATATATATATATATATATATATATATATATATATATATATATATATATATATATATATATATATGTGTGTGTGTGTGTGTGTGTGTGTGTGTGTGTGTGTGTAGATGATAGCTATATATATATATATATATATATATATATATATATATATAAGGGGAACATAGATAGGTTACCTAGATCATTTTAGGTATTCTTGGGAACTAGCATTTTCAATTAGGTCATGGTAGGAAATATGGTAGAAGAAGATCTTGGGTAAGTTAATTAGTAATAAGGGAACTATAGATTATAGAGCTTGTGATTTATTAGTTATAAGTTATTTCTTCCATGCATATTCTATCTTGTGGCCATCGTTTGATTTTTCTCATATCCTTATAATTACTATTCAGTTTTTCCATAAAAACATATACTAGATTTCATTTATGATTATACCACTTTGTTTACATTCATTACCATATGTAGATGACCCTTAAATTGCATTATACGATTTTTTTTCTTTTCGTAACTAGATTTTATTTCTAATATTGATCATCCCTTGATGATTTTACAAGTCATGACGATTTTGAGTTCTCTTAGTATACGTAAATCATTTTGATCATATTATAATCATGTCTAATTTGATAATGATCATAGTTATATGATTTGATCTTTATTTTTGGATGATTTTGATCTTAATCACAATCATGTGTAAACGACTTATTTTTTTTTTATTATGCTTCAAGGCAATTCTAGAATTTGATTTGCTCATTCTTAAATTTAATTCTAGTCAAGTCAAAATTTTCAAAAGTTTTGTTTTGATTATCTTTAGTCATATGACTTTATAAGTCGTGACTATATCATTTTGGTCATATTTTGAAAAATCGTGTTAATAATTTTGTTTTGTTTAAATTTTTTCTAGTCGTGCTAGTTATGCCTAAACGATTTCTTTTTTTGGACTTAGGTCATAATTTTAACCTCGATTACAATTATAATTTAAAAATGACTGTTATTTTGGTACTATTTAGACTATGTCTAAATTTTAAACTTTGATCACTTCTAGAAAATCGTGATTCTACTAGTTGTACTTAAACTTGGATTCTAGGTTTAAATAATTTTAATCATTTTCAATTTTTCGTATTTGGTTAATCTTAATAGAGTTTATCGTGCTATTTGAAATTTCGAGGACAATATTTTTGTAAGGGGGTAGATTTGTAACTAACGCGATATTGAATTTCTAGATTTTGAAATTTTGTACTAATTTTTGAGTTATAAATTCTTTTCTTGAATTTGAAATTTATTTTAGAAATCAATATTATAATTTTGGGGAGTTTATAAGAACATTTCAGATTATTTTAAATTATTATTATTTATGTTGGAGTGGGTGGGGTTCCCAACCTATGTGGAGAATACCCCGAAAAGCGACGAGTGTCATCCGTGTGTCGGAGAAGCTCGAGGAGTGCATGAATCCTATTTTGGAACATATATGGTAAGGAAATATATGATTGGATTTCCATATTTACTTTGATCATATATTTATGATTGGACCCTTCATATAGTAGCTTTCCATATAATTGGGTTTCCAATTATGGCAAGTCAATTATGATTGGATTTTCATTAAATATATGATTGATGCATATTGGAAGTTTCCATATATATTGGCCTTCCATGTATGGATTACCAAGGGCTTATAAAAGGGTGATGCATGCTAGTTGAAAACTCATCTCAAAACAAGAGTGCTTTATAATCTTTGAGAGAGAGAGAGGATTAAGGACTATTGTGAAGGAGAGATTGCTTCGAATAATTTTTCGGCATCTCTTGTTCTTCGGAGTCCGCAATCAAAAAAATTCTTCTTTCAAGTGAGTTGTGGTGATCCCTGTTGGATCGAGAGGAGCTTCTAGAGGGTATATTCTCTTTATTCAATTATTGGAGGTTCTTCAGGGTTAGACTCCGATCGTCCCTTGGTTTTTCCCGCAAGGGTTTTCCACGTCAAAAATCTTTGTATCTGCGATTGTGTTTGGCATTTTTGGTTTGTGTGCTTTTGCTCAGTTCTCTCGTAGGACTTTCTGGTTTGGGGGAACAGTTTCTGCGCTTCATTTCCAACAGAGCGGTATCAGAGCTTTGGGTTCAAAGAAGTGTCTGGTGTTGACAGTCAAACCAGAAAGCAGAGATGTACGCGAAGCCGGTGCACATGGTGAACCTGAACGGTACCAACTACCATTATTTGCGGAGCAAGATGAAGGATTTGCTATTCGTCAAGAAGCTGCATCTTCTAGTATTTGCATCCGAGAAGCCCAGTGACAAATCCGATGAGGACTGGAACTTCGAGCATATACAGGTGTATGGATACATGCGGCAGTTCGTTGACGAGAACGTGTACAACCATGTTGCCAATATTGAGCATGTAAAGACGTTATGGGAGAAGCTAGAATCTTTTTACGCGAAAAAGGCTGGGGTAAACAAACTGTTCCTGATCCGAATGATGATGGGTCTGCGGTACAAAGATGTTGCATCCATTACGGATCACTTAAGTGAGTTCCAGGGCGTGGTGGACCAGCTATCCTTGATGGGAGTCAAGTTCAATGATGAGGTTCAAGGACTTCGGTTGCTATGTACATTGCCAGACTCGTAGGAGACCGTACGAGTATCTATGATCGCTTATGCTCTAGAAGGCGTGGTCAGTTTGGAGTTTGCTAAGAGCGGGGTGCTAAATGAAGAGATGCGGAGACATTCTCAGGATACTTCATCCACATCCCACCACTCAGAGGCACTAGTTTCAGAGAGCCGCAGAAGGGACAAAAGCAGGGGTCCAGGTGGTGGCAGAGATAAGAGCAGGAGGAAGTCCAAGGGTCGGTACGAGGACTCAGAGTGTTACCACTGTGGCAAGAAGGGCCACATAAAGCAGAACTATTTCGCTTGGAAGAGAGAGAAGAAGGGCGACAATGGAAAGCAAGATGAGAATACTACAACGGTGGCCTTGATACATGGAGGCGATGTGATCATCGTAGGTGATGAGGTTATCACAAACCTCGCCTACGATGACAATTCTTGGCTGGTGGACTCAGGAGCTTCGGCACATTTATCTCACAACAGGGCACTATTTACCACTTACACGACAGGCGACTGTGGAGTATTGAAGATGGGCAATGGAGATGTGTCAAAGGCGGTTGCCATTGGAGATGTGCATTTGAGAACGAAGACGGGTGCAGTTCTTGTTCTCAAAGATGTTCGTCATGTCCCTGACATCCGTTTCAACCTGGTGTCGGTTGGAAGGTTGGATGACGAGGGATTCTTCAGTCTCTTCGAAAATAGTCAGTGGAAGCTTTCCAGAGGTTCGATGGTGATTGCCAGAGGAAGCAAGAATTTCGATCTCTACTATATGGAGGGGAGCGCACAGGGAGCACAGGAGGTGAACGTCGTCAGCGATGCGTCTACCGAGTTATGGCACAGACGGCTTGACCATATCAGCGAGAACGGGATGAGCTACTTGGTGAATATGAAGGTGATTCCAGGGCTCAAGTCTACAAAGTTGGAGAAGTGCATGCACTGCTTAGCTGGGAAGCAAAATAGGGTGTCTTTCCAAAGTCACCCAAGTTCAAGGAAGCCGGCATTGCTCGAGTTGATTCACTCGGATGTCTGCGGTCCTATGAAGGTAAAATCTATTGGTGGTGCTTCTTACTTTGTAAATTTTATTGATGACTATTCCAGGAAGGTTTAGGTCTATGCCTTAAAGATCAAGGATCATGTGCTGCCCACTTTCAAAGAGTTTCAGGCCTTTGTTGAAAGAGAGACGGGCAAGAAGTTATTTTGTGTTCGGTCCAACAACGGCGGCGAATACATTGGTCCCTTTGATGCGTATTGCAGAGAGCAAGGGATATGACACCAGAAGACTCCGTCCAAGATACCTCAGCTCAATGGTGTTACGGAGCGCATGAACAGGACACTGATGGAGAGGGTACGGTGTTTGCTGTCAGAAGTAAATTTGTCAGGCAGTTATTAGGGTGAGGCTCTTCTCACAGCTGCTTATGTTATTAATTTATCTTCTAGTACTCCTTTGCAGGATGATGTACCTGACAAAGTATGGTACGACAAAGAGCCGTCATACAATCACCTACGATTGTTTGTTTGTAAGGCCTTCGTGCATGTACCGAAGGACGAGAGGTCCAAACTTGAGCCGAAGACGAGGTGATTCATCTTTGTCGGCTACGGTCGGAATGAGTTTGGCTATATACTCTACGACCCAGTAGGAAAAAAGCTCTACAGAAGCAGGGGCGTGGTATTCGTCGAGGATCAGACCATGACCAACACTCAGGATTCTGAGACGCCTTCTGAGGCTGAGGAATTGCCTGAGTTAGAATCATTTCGCTTCGAGCAGTTTCCAGAGGACATCGCAGAGGATCCAATTATGGAAGAGCCAGTACATGGAATTGCTTCCAACCTTGATCATCAGCTTGCTTATGGTGGTCAGGGTATCCCTCAGGAGGATGAACATGTCGGGGAGGCAGTTCCTGAAGAGGAGGAGGCTGTTGGTATACAGTCAGCACCAGTGGCTCCACTGAGAAGGAGCGACAGAGAGCGTCGACCATCTACGAGATACTCACGGGGTGAGGATGTACTATTGACTGATGGGGAAGAGCCCGAAAGTTTTACAGAGGCTATAGAAGACGAACACAGGCATGAGTGGATGGAGGCTATGTAGGAGGAGATGAGTTCCTTATACGCCAATTCCACTTATGAGCTGGTACGGTTGCCAAAGGGTAAGAAGGCTTTGAAGAATCGATGGGTGTTTAGAGTGAAGCAGACGGATGATGCTACTCGCCCTCTATACAAAGCGAGGCCGGTAGTTAAAAGCTACGGTCAGCGGAAAGGCATAGATTATGATGAGATCTTTTCGCCTGTCGTCAAGCATTCATCTATTCGGGTGGTGCTAACATTAGCAGCCAGTCTCGACTTGGAGGTCGAGCAGATGGACGTGAAGACGACATTCCTCCACGGTGACCTTGAGGAGGAGTTATACATGGAGCAGCCAGAGAAATTCTGTGAGAAGGGCAAGTCATATTTTGTCTGTCGATTGAGGAAGAGCCTGTATGGTCTGAAGCAGGCTCCGAGGCAGTGGTACAGGAAGTTCGAGTCATTTATAGGGGAGCATGGTTAAGCACGGACGACGTCGGATCACTGTATATTTATGAGGTATTTTACCGATGATTATTTCATTATTTTATTGCTCTATGTAGATGACATGCTATTAGTGGGTCGGAATGCCACTAGGATAGCGGAGTTGAAGCGCCAACTGGGCGTGGCCTTCTCTATGAAGGATTTGGGTGCAGCAAAGACTATTCTTGGGATGGAGATCAGCCGAGAGAGAGAGTCCAAGTTGCTACACTTGTCCCAAAAGAAGTACATTCACCGAATACTTCAGCGTTTCGGTATAGACGGGTCGAAGAAAGTGAGTTGCCCCCTTGCGGCCCACTTTAAGTTTATTGAGGAGCAGTATCCATCTACCGAGGACGAAAAAGAAGATATGGAGCAGGTTCCATATGCTTCAGCTGTGGGGAGCCTTATGTATGCTATGGTGTGTACGAGGCCAGACATCGCTCATGCAGTTGGCACAGTTAGCAGGTACCTTTCAAATCTTGGAAGGGTATATTGGAGTACGGTCAAGTGGATTCTACGATACCTTCAGGCACTGCCGGTTGGAGACTTTCTTTTGGTTGTGAAGAGCCGAATCTGGTTGGGTATACCGACGCTGATATGGCTGGAGATGTAGACACGAGGCGATCGACTTTGGACTATGTGATGATGTTTGCTGGAGGAGCGATATCATGGCAGTCGCGGTTGTAGAAGTGTGTTACCTTATCGACGACAGAGGCAGAGTACATTACGGCGACGGAGGCTTGCAAGGAGTTACTGTGGATGAAAAAGCTGTTACAGGAAATGGGGCTGAAGCAAGAGCAGTATATTTTGTTTTGCGACAATCAGAGTGCTATTCACCTTGTGAAGAATCAGACCTTTAATAGCCGGTCCAAGCACATCGAGACTCGGTATCATTAGATACGGGATGTGGTTGAGAAGAAGGACGCGATGCTTGAGAAGGTCCATACTGATGACAATGGAGCGGACATGCTCACGAAGGGTCTACCAAGGGGAAAGTTTGAGTACTACAGACGGATCGTCGGGATGACGAGTTCCTCCACCTAGTTGTGAAGGGGGAGATTTGTTGGAGTGGGTGGGGTTCCCAACCTATGTAGAGAATACCCCGGAGAGCGATGAGAGTCATCCGTGTGTCGGAGAAGCTCGGGGAGTGCATGGATCCTATTTTGGAACATATATGGTAAGAAAATATATGATTGGATTTTCATATTTACTTTGATCATATATTTATGATTGGACCCTTTATATAGTAGCTTTCCATATAATTGGGTTTTCAATTATGGCAAGTCAATTATGATTGGATTTCCATTAAATATATGATTGATGCATATTGGAAGTTTCCATATATATTGGCATTCTATGTATGGATTACCAAGGGCTTATAAAAGGGCGATGCATGCTAGTTGAAAACTCATCTCAAAACAAGAGTGCTTTACAATCTTTGAGAGAGAGAGAGAGGATTAAGGACTATTGTGAAGGAGAGAATAATTTTTCGGCATCTCTTGTTCTTCGGAGTCCGCAATCAATTTTTTTTGCTTTCAAGTGATTTGTGGTGATCCGTGTTGGATTGGGAGGAGCTTCTAGAGGGTGTATTCTCTCTATTCCATTAGTGAAGGTTCTTCAGGGTTGGACTCCGATCGTTCCGTAGTTTTTCCCGCAAGGATTTTCTACATCAAAAATTTTTGTGTCTGCGATTGTGTTTGACATTTTTGGTTTATGTGCTTTTGCTCGGTTTTCTCGCCGGACTTTCTGGTTTGGGGGAACGGTTTTCACGCTTTGTTCCCAACAATTTAATCATTTAATTTAAATTCAAGATTATTTTATTTTTTTGAGCCTACCAAGTTTGGACTTGGATTGTGGGCTAACTTAGCCTATTGCCTACAAAGCTTGAGCTTGGATCAAAGGCCTATAATTTTGGTTACTAAGTAATTAATTTAGTTTAGCTAATTGATTTATTTAGCTTACTCAATTGATAATTTACTAATTAATTGATTAGTTATAAGTTAGTTCATAGTTAGTAATGGTTAGTTAGAATCCTTCCATATATGTCCATAGATCTATTACTATTTACTAGCTTTGCCACTCTACTTGTGGAACACTCCACTCTTTTCCTATAGAATAGTGGGGATTTTCTAATATTCTATTACAAAATTCTTAAATCACTCCCACTCTTTCCTGCGAACAGTTTGGCCGCACGTCCACCGTCAGCCACCACGACTAGCCATCGCCGAACTCTGGCGAACTCTTTCACCGCACAAATCTCTTCCCTAGCATCATCCTCATTCCCATTGTCACCTGCAAGCAATTCCAGCCAACTAGGCTGACCAAGTCCCGAATACCACTACCGGCATTACTCACCACCGTAGTTCCTCCCCCACTCTGCGCCAACATCCACTGCTCTTGGTCGAGCTCCGGCCAACTCCCACCACTCTCCTTCCCTCATCATAGAACATGACGACCCCAATAGCTCAGATTTGATGGATCGACTCACCAGCGGTCAGACCTGAGCACCTAGTTCGGCCAACTCCGCCGCGGGCCCCTGCGTCGTGGCAGAGCACCTCCGTGTTTGCCGCTGCGAGGGTCTGTTCTCACAGTCACCAGATCCGGACCCCATCAGCCTCGAGCAAAGTGCTTGGATTCAGCTCCGACCTAGCCATAGCACCATTCCCTGACCCGACGACTACCAGCTTCACCACAAGTCACCAGCATTACCTCCATCCCAACAGATCCGACCACCATTATCAACTCCAGTCATCATAACATCACAACACCTGCCTCAACCCCGACCTCTCTCACCCCACCACTCCGTTTAGCCAGCGCCACCTTCAGATCTGCCTCCATCTTCGTCCATCGAGCTCGCCGCTCGAGCTCACCTTCTGTCCAGATCTGGTCGCCGACTTCCAGCGGTGACCACTCACGGCTGCGTCGCCTTGGTGACGCCGAGCCCCGCCTGAGCGTCACCATCTCAGGCTCCTCTCTGGTGAGCCTTCGTCTTTCGAGCTCTCCCATGATGCCGGCGCCGTTGCATCGATCAGAGCCCGTCTACTCGTAAGCCCCTTATCTCTCCTCTCTCGTCTTTAACCTCTTCTTCTTCCTTGTTCCTCTCTTTCTGAGCTCCGTGAAGCTCTGCCTTCTTCTTTTGTTTGTCGGCCAGATGGTTTTCTCTCTCCAATGGAGAAGAGAACTTAGTTTTGTAACCCTTTGGGTATCCAGCCGATGGGCTGTGGGGGCTTGGGCTTCAAGCCCCCTTTTTCTGTTTATATATGGGCTGGGCCAGATTCAATAAGATTTGGCTAATCCAGATTCAGTAAGTTTAATTCCTCTTTTTATATATAAGTAATGCTATGATATACTTATGCATGCATGGTATTTTATACTAGTAAATCATATATTCTGGTAAATATAATATTTAAGCATATTAACGTAAATTTGAAATATTATTCCTAAATATTTTTTAGCTAAGTAAATCTAAATTTCAAATAGTTCCTATATGTAGATATGATGTTTTGCTATGATTATTACTAAAATAAAGTTGCTAGTATATAGTATTTTGATAATCTAAATTATTATTATACTATTTTGCTAACTAATATTTAATATATTATAAAATTGTGCTAGTAATTTGCTAGCATTATTTTGTTTGAAACTTTTTTGTTAATTAAAAGATTTTGCTAGTAGTTACTATAATTCTGCTACTGGTATTAGCATTATTCCTAAAGATTTTGCTAGTATTTATTATTAAACTTTTTTGTTTAAAATTGTGTACGAGCATGACACTATTACTCTGCTACTGGTACTAGTTCAGAGTTTGAGTTGCCAAGTGTCGAGAGTGAGCCGCCCGTTATCTTTACGTCGGCTACCTTTCATTGTTAGTCAGTCATACCCCCGATTGGCTATAGTGGGGAGACTAGCTTCATAGTGGGAACGGCAGATGTCTTTGCCTTCTTCTTCCCAGCCACTTCAAGAGTTCAGTGCTATTGCGGAGGTGCCACCATGGAAGAGATCTGCTTCTGATCGATCTTGTCGGGATGATTCACGACATGCGACTTCAGATGTGGGCAGTTCTCGGCGATCTGGGAAACGATTGACTGAAACGGACGTATAAAAAATTAAAAGGGTTATTGGTTATTGTTCCCAATTAGTAAAAATTAAAGGAATTTGTTCCTTTTAAGTGATAAAAAGTTAATTAATTTTTATTGTTTATACATATATTCTAGTTGAAATAAAGTAATAAGTTGTTAGGGGGTGTTCTTTTTTCCCCACTTATAAGTGAGAATTATTTATAAGTGCCACTTACTCCATTTCACTTATTAGTGCATTTATAAAACTTGTTCTTTTTTTCCACTTGTAAGTGATTTTTTTCACTTATAAGTGAATTTTTCTGTTCTTTTTTGGCACTTATAAATGATATTTTACCATTATGTCCTCTTATATAAAACATGGATAAAAGATGACAACCCAAAAATATGCAGACAAAAATATTGTACTATAATTACCAAAATGTTTAGTTCAACATAAATACACATATAATGTCTTACATAATTCAAATCTACAAAATATTTACTATATCAAACTGAATCCAAAAAAATTCTCAAATTTTAGTATGTTATAGATTTTCGTGTCAGCTTTCCAAAAAACTAAACAGATCGTGATCCAGAGTTCTGAATCTCCCGAAAATTTCAAATCATTGAGTTGCGTATGTGATTCAAACAATTGATACTACAATTATCTACATAATTAATGAGTTCAGATTTTGCTAATTAAATTATAAATTTAGAAAGTTTATCGCGAGATGATTCCAACAAAAAATGGAAGCAACTCGGACGTCGGAGCTAGGAGATATCGTTCTATGAAGTCGCGATAGATGTTAAAAATGAGGTTATTTTTGGAACAATTTTTGTGGCTGTTTGGACGAAAAAGAAGGGATTATTGGTTGTTTTTAAGGGAAAGGGAAGATGAATGAGTGATTAGGTTTATATATAGAAAATCAGTTTATATTTAGAATTTGGACAAGTGAATGATGTTTTAAGTTTCTACATGGACATAATATATTTTTCGGATGAAATAAATACTTAAGCAATCTAATTTTTTTCATTTATGAACTTGGAGACATTTATAAGTGAAAATCATTTATAAGTGTGAAAAACAAACGCCTTTATTGGGACCAAATTTACTTATAAGTGAGGCCTAAGTGAAAGAACACCCCCTTAATCTATGAGTAATGTTATTCATCTCACCGTTGACATGACAACTGACATGACAAATTTTAACAAAAAAATTAATTACCCAAAATTTTTTAATTTTAATTTTGATTTAATTTTATTATTCTTTTAATTTTAATGTTAATATTAATACTAATTTTAATGCTAATTTTAATTTTGAATTTGTTATATTAGCTGTCATATCAAAGCTGCAGCTGCTACGCTGTCACATAAGAAGGAATGATTTGGAGGAATACTTTGGGGGATGAATAATAATTTTTTCTTAGGCTGTGTTTGATTGGGCTTTTTTTCCATGGAAAATATTTCCACCAATTGTAGTGTTTGATAGCTTATATTTTCCATGGAATTATTTTCCAAAAAACTATCATTTTCCATATTTTCTTCTAAAATGGTGGAAAATGAAACTTGTCTAACCCATAGGAAAATATCATTTTCCATGGAAAATAACTATTTTCCGTGGAAAATAATGACAATCAAACAACCAAATTAAGTTTTCCATGGAAAATTTTAAAATTCCATAAAAAAATTTTCCTTGAAAAATAATTCCATGGAATTAATTTATTTTCTACGTATTTTCCACCTTGCAATCAAACACACCATTAATGTATATTGGAATAAAGTTTGGAATTTTTTTACTTGAAGATTGATATTCTGGAAAAAAATATAGGGGCCGGCTATACACACCCCATGACTTCCTAAGGACACCCCACATAACTTAAATGTCATGTTAAAAGACTAATATACCCCCAAGGCTTTCTAAGAACACCCCACAAAAAAAAATTTCTGCGACAAGCACGACAAATACTTGTCAAACGGACAATGGTCTGTTCGATAAGTATTGGTCGAACATGTCTTCTTGTGTTCGACAAATACTGGTCGAACGTGTCTTCTTGTGTTCGACAAACACTGGTCGAACATATTCTAATCGAACATGCCATCTTCTGTTCGACATATTCTGGTCGAACGTACAACTATAGTTCGAATGTCGTGGGTCGAACATTGCTCTGTGAGTTCGACAAACCAGGGTCGAACCTACCCATGAATACACCCAAATTTTTTTCTAATTTTTTTTTGTTTTAACAGCAGTTTATGGTCGGCGGAGGGGGATCGGAAAGCGGGGGGAGGAGGAGGATGAGGAGGCGGGTCCGGGGGGGGGGGTGAGTCGGCGGGGGCAGGTCGGGGGAGGAGACGGCGGCGGGTCGGGGGAGGAGGAGGGTCGGCGGAGGGGGAAAGGGAAGGGGAGGAGAGAGAAGTATGGGGTGTGCTCAGCAGCAAGGGTAAAATAGAATTTTTTTTTTTTGGTAGAAATGGGGTGCCCTTAGCAGGTTCTGGGTGCGTTTAGCCGGACCCAAAAATATAGGCTTTTTCTATGGACACCACAAGATTTACTGGGGGCGTCCCAGGTTGGAGGAACTTTTACTGGGGACGTCCCGAAAATTACTTGGGGGCAGCCCAATATTAGGGTTTTTTCTCTCTCCTCTCTCCTCCTCCTTGCTCCAGCGGAGGGGTAGCGATTAGCGGATCTGGATCGGAACCCGTCGGATCCGCGTCCGCTTCCGATGGCCGCGGCCGCCTCCCTCTGGTGGTGGCGCTCAACTGCCTGGAAGACCCCTCCGCCGAGTAGGAGTTCCTCTCCGGCCTGGCCGCCGTCGAGCACGTGCCCATCTCCCGCGTCTCCTCCGGCCGCATCGAGTCCGCCGCCGCCGTCCTCCTCCCCTCTCTCGCCTTCCTCCCCCGCGCAGCCCAGCGCCGCCTCCGCCTCGGCAGCCTCCTCCTCTGCCTCGGCTCCCCTTCCCCCCTCCTTCTTCTTCTTCTTCTCCTCCGAGGACTGCCAACATGCTGGCAGTCCTAGGACTGCTACTAAGTTGGCAGTCCTAACATATGTTAGGACTGTCAACCCGCTGGCAGTCCTGCCAGCAGGGTGGCAGTCCTGCCAGCAGGGTGGCAGTCCTAACATATGTTAGGACTGTCAACCCGCTGGCAGTCCTGCCAGCAGGGTGGCAGTCCTAACATATGTTAGGACTGCCAACCTGCTGGCAGTCCTAGGACTGATTGGTGTGGTGTCCCAAGTAAAAAATTTTGATGGCAAATTTGTAATTTTTTCAAAAAATTTTGGGATAGCCCCAAGTAAATGTTGTGGTGCCCCTAGAAAAAGCCAAAATATATTAAGATATGATTTCCAAACACTCTCTTCCCCTCACTCGCCCACTCTCTCCCTCACTCCAAAAAATGGTCGGCGGCGGCGGAACTGGACGGACCCTTCTCTCGTTGTCCTCTTCCTCATCTATCTTCTTCTCCCGCCGCTCACTCCTCTCCATCGCCACCACAAAGCGCTCTTCCCAAACTAGGGTTTTTCTAGGGTTTGGACGCAGAACCCCACTATTCTCCACCGCTACCGCTACCGCCACCGCCACCGTCGCTCCGTCCACAGAAGCAGCCGCGACGGAGTCGCTCCGCCACTCCCTCCTCGACCGCCTCCGCTCCCGCCACCTCAAGTCCTCCTCCACCAGAACCCCACAGAGGACCCCGACCCCGAAGCCCTCTGTTTTCAGAAGCAGCGATGGGAAGGAGAGGAGAAGAGATTCGGTGGCGGCAGCTGAGAGCTTCGAGGAGCTGGGCCTGACGGAGGAGGTGATGGGCGGGCTCAAGGAGATGGGGATCGAGAAGCCCACAGAGATCCAGAGCATCGGGGTGCCGGCCGCACTAGAAGGGACGAGCGTGGTTCTCGGGTCGCATACAGGCTCCGGAAAGACCCTCGCTTATATGCTGCCTCTCGTTCAGGTTCGAGAAAATCGTTACGGTGACATTTTTATAATTGCATACCAAAATTTTGATATATTTACACTATGGAAATGCTATCATCCAGAATTTTTTTACAATGTTTGGTCAAAAAGAATGACACGGAAAGGAGAGGAGTGTAGGTTAGGGACCTACTAATGCTTTATCTGAAACGTCCCAGATTTTAAGTAGAGGCTGTTTACGTGACATGAACCTGCATCCTTACGTTCTGCAAAAAGAATACGACATCATATAGACACGGATACACACGCACACAGAATTGATCCGGCGTGTCCTATATTATTTTCGAGTATGTGTAGTGTCTGATACGTGGCTGTCACGAGCATGATGCTGTTCGATGCTTACTAGATGCCAACTATGAACTATGAAGAGAAATTGGAGGAGCAAAATTCAACTTAGGCCAATGAAATTAAATCATGACATTAGTAGTTATTGCAGAACCAACCATATTTGCCTTTAGGCCTGACACGCACCGATTATATTTGGATGTAGAAGCCCTGTGTTTTATCAAATTACCAAATCTGATAATAATAGAAGCAGAAATTTGACTTGTTGAACTTTTGGATGTTCAACAAATTGATCATGTGGTAGTTTTAGAACACCTCATTATCGGTTTGTGAATGAACATTATCCTTTAAGACAAGCTGTATTTCCATGCCTGCTCTTTTGGGCATAATGAAAATGATTTGAAGTAATCAGACTGGAGCAGGACCAATGAAACAGAATAAGATGCATCAGCAGTAGATGAATGATTTTGGTTGTTTTAAAAAAAATAATTCAAAGTCCTTTTATACATCTCTTTTCTGTTCTACAGTCGCTGAGGCGTGATGAGGAAGTTTTTGGGATGCTAATGAAGCCAAGGCGTCCTAGAGCTGTTGTGCTTTGTCCTACAAGAGAGCTCTCTGAACAGGTTTTCCACTTTATCTTAAATTTGAGGAAGCCAGTTACCTAAGTTGGACATGCTTTTATGAAACAAACTGTGGGAATTCTGTAGGTGTTTCGTGTTGCAAAGTCTATAAGTCATCATGCACGGTTCAGGTGCACGATGATAAGTGGAGGTGGCCGTCTCAGGCCTCAAGAAGATTCATTGAATCTTCCAGTTGATATGGTGGTTGGCACCCCAGGGAGGGTTCTGCAGCATATTGAAGATGGCAACCTGGTTTATGGGGACATTAAGTACCTGGTATGTCTTACTTTAGATCCCTAAATGAGGTCATCAGATTTGCATTAACATAATAATAGCTATTATTCTTAACCATTAGTAATATCGAAAAGTGTATGATAGGTTTTAGATGAGGCAGATACAATGTTCGATAGAGGGTTTGGTCCTGACATTCGCAAGTTTCTCGCTCCATTGAAGAAACGTGCAGAGAAACCTGATGATCAAGGATTTCAAACTGTTTTGGTCACAGCAACAATGACACAGGTTCGACAATAGCTTTAACCATCAAATACCAGATACACTGTCAGGAGTTAGGCTGTTTGTCGTATATTATGTGCCTTGATTGGAGTTGAAGAATCTTCCATGTATCTATTATTAAAATAACCACATCTGTGGAGTCATTTGGGGGAAGGTAGTCAAATTCTTAGACTAAATTATTTTATTGGTTTCCATCAATTTTATTGGCATTATTTTGGATCATTCCTGAAAAAGGTGTCCCAGTGCCATGAGGCTGGGGGATACGCAAGGTCTTGGGAGGGTCAAATGTACGCAGCCTTATCCCCCAAATATAAGGGGAGGCTGTTTTTGCGACTCAAACCTGGATCCTCCAGGATGCAAGTAGCTAGCCTTATTGTCGTCATGCAACATCCTCTGGATTTAGGAACATTCATCTCTTCCAATTTTTCCTTGTCGAATATGATGCTGCATTTGTTTGAGTGAATGTTTTAAGATGTGGTTTGCACACTGCCTATAATTAAGGTCATGGTGTGGCGTTATTCCTTGTCGAATATGATGCTGCATTTGTTTCAGTGAATGTTTTAAAATGTGGTTTGCACACTGCCTATAATGAACTAATTAAGGTCATGGTGTGGCATTATGTATGGGTATCATGGCTCGCCTGAGTTAGCCAAGTGTGCTAGCTACAATTAGCTTCAGGCCGAGTATCTACTGTAAGGTATTTTTCCCGATTTGAATTATGACATGCTTATGTGTGTTGAAACAGACTTTTCTTTGTTTTTGTTTGGTCTCACGTTGTCTAAAAAACTCATGGTTAATGAGTGACTACAGTGTTAGTGCTCGGGCTTGACCTGTATAGCGTTTATATTGTCATGTGTAATATGTGTTGCACCAATATGAATGTAATACCTATATGGCTACATAAAATTACACCGGTGTTGGTGTGTCCTTGTCTATTTTGATTCTTTGAAATGTCCATCGGTAGTCGATACGTATCCACGACTGAGTTGATATAACCTAGTTTTGTAGTATTTGTCATTCCTAGTATGTAGGTGATATTTACAGAATATCTTACACAATACAGAGTCATTCAAGTACGAATGTTCATTTACAAGTTAGGTGCTATTTAGTTTGTCAAATCAAAATACTTATGGTGTCACTTCACTTGGCTATTGTAACTCGTATGCAAACTAATTTAATCATACATAGGCTCGATAACTTGAACATTGGGTAACAGGAGAAGCATCATCAAGCATCAAATGGCAAGTTCATCATATAGTCAATAATAGCGTCATTGAGATAACATGTAAAAGAAGTGCTATGTTAACATTCTAATTTCTAAACAAGTATAACTTGTTGAAACCCTAAGAAACATCAGGGAAAAGCCCTTCAACAAAAGAACCAAAACAACATATAGGAGGCATACACCAGAAGAAAAATTAGATTTAAATGTTAAAAGTGAAAATAGTGTTTTTTTTGGAGAAAAGTCGGTTGCTTGAGTTCTTTGGAGATGTTATATGTCATTGAAGATGTTAGATGTCGTCGTTGTAACATTGAATGTTGTCATTGAACGACATTGGAAAAGGAGAAGGTTGTTTATAACAATGAAGTTGAAAATGGTTTAAAGGGTTATATTAGATATACGGGGTTGGACATAGGGTAGAAACCCTTAATTTGTAATTCACATAAAAGTTGGGTTTAACCCATTTAAATTCAGTATAACTGAGGATTTCTATATTTTGATACGCGATATCAGGTGATACATATTATATCATCTGATACAGAGTGTATCGGTCGGTAAATTGTTCCCTTCACATCATCCAACGAGTTGCATCATTTATTAGTTTCACAACACTTTATTGGAAGATAGGTATCATGTATTGTTAGATGCTGTCAACAAAGATGTGCATGCATTTCATTGGGGTTTAAAGAAGTACCAAATAAGTTGTATAATTTCAGCTGAAATGGTTATTCTAGTAAGACATGGTGGGAGAAACATTTCAATGAAGAAATTAGCTCTCACTAGAGATGGGAAATTCCCGCCGAGGAAGGTTAGGCAGGATTTGTCTTAGTTGCAGCATGTGCAATAGAAGGTTTGGCAACTAGATTTTCTGTTCAGTAGTTGGCATATACTGATTGCTGTCTGCTTCATTGGGTAATTATGAGATCATGTCATGAATGTTTATACCACTAGCGAATCTTAGCTCATGGAAGATTGAACAAGTAGACAACAATACGGAGGTCATGTATTCCAAGGAAATGAAACCTGCATTCCCAATCAACAATTAACTTATAGGTACTTACCCAGTAACATGAATGTCTAACCTTCTCCCAAGTGAACATAAATACGATACCTGTCCGCATTAAGGATTTAGATATCGATTAACTTAGTTTGAAGTGCGTTGTGGCCATCGGAGCATGCAACCAACAGAGACTTGTATGTGAAGACTAACGCTGTTTTTGTCTGTATCAGTGTATGATAGTCGATAGTCTAGAGACAAGAAAGTTATATAACAATGCAACTGTGAATCTTATGTCGAGTTCGGTCTTGACTTAGTTAGGATGAATGTTTAACGCTCTTAACACGGACTCCTAATCATTGTCAAGAAAGTAATGGACGATTCGTCCCTACAGCTTTGAATCATTTCAACCTTTACCCATTTTCTGATCAACTGTCTTTGGATGTCTGGATAAAGACTTGGCCTCACTTTACTAGAATGGGAAGTAGTGAATGTTAATGACACTTCTTACTTGCAATTGACAGAAACACATGGACACAATGAGAAGTTACCTATTCCATAACATGGGTGAAGAAAGAAATTATCCTCCATCGTGCAGAGAAATGAAAGGACCACCTTATCCTGCTTGATTTGATCCATTCAATAGTTAATAGCTGAATGTACTTAGTAGTAGAAATTATCTATGGAAAGGAATAGGTGCTGATTGCTTATGAACTCGCTACTTTTTCAGAAGAGGAGGGACTAGTTGATAACTGCTAAAGGAGGTTATTGGCAGGTAGACGAGGCCGATTTCTGAACTTGACATCTCAAGGTGCATGTGTCTTTGTTCATCATTGTTCAGGGAAGGACAAGAAGGGTTGTGTCAGTCTTGCTCTTCCCATGTCGCTGGTTTCTCGTATTGTATGATGAAAATTTCTCACCCTGCGGCGCCTGGGTGTGCATGATCAAGTGATTTGTGTTGGCCTCTACCTTGATGGTTTCCGAGTGACAAAAGTCGAACTGCAGTATTCACTGTCATGAGGACTTCTAGAAATAGCTGGTTTCTTGAACAAATGCTTTGAAGTATCCATTTGGGCCATAATGGTTTGTTTGAGCTTATGGGTTGCCCAAACGACTGCAAGCCAAGTCTTGGATAATCTTTTTGGGCATACCTCATTTGTATATGATACGAGTTTTGTGTAGCTAATAGATGACTTGTTCACTCCATCATATCTCTATATCTAACAATATAACCTAAATAAAGAGGAAATGTCCATCCTAGTTGTCAGGCATGAGGTCATTGTTAGATTTATTATTGTTATTTATCTTATTTGGAAACAATAGTAATTGTGTGTGTATTGCAATAACAATAATAACTCTAACAGTCATTATAGACAAGATTAGATTATATTATTATTATATTTGCGGTATGAGTTGGGTTCAGAATCATGTGAGGCAGTTCAGGCGACAATGAAAATCCATCCCATGAATGATTATTGTTTGTGACTATGTTGGCAACTGGACTTAATCAGGAATCCATCTGCCTATTTCAAGTCCTTGCAGATAGTAGTTGGTCGTTAGACCTATATTTGTTGGAGATATATTCATACTTACAGGGCTCAAACTTTCATATTTCAATATTATTTTCTATTTTATTCTGACTTAAAACTTTGCCTTTTTCATACTTATAACCTTGAGCTGTGCATTCAACATATGCTTACACCTTATGTGCATGTTTTCCCATGTTTCTGACAAAGTTCTTGAGACGTAGGTCATTTCTTATTCTATTACACAATGTATAATGTTTTAACTTTTTAATCATAGAACTTTTCATATAAACTTAAATTTTAGTCCACTATTCTCTGTTGTGATACTTGATGACTTCTCATTGTGCTGTAGGCAGTGCAAAAATTGGTTGATGAAGAATTTCAAGGAATAGTTCATTTGCGCACATCCACTTTACACAAGAAAATTGCTTCTGCTCGGCATGATTTCATCAAGCTTTCCGGTGCTGAAAACAAGCTGGAGTCCCTTCTGCAGGTAATACTGTAGATCGTTTGCTCATTTTTGGTTTTGTATTTATATATACGTCAATCATATTTGTAGGATACTGTTGATTTTGAACACTGTTGATTTATTATCTATATCATGTCTCTTGTCTGGAATTCCCCTTTTCTGAGGTCAATTTTCCAAGGCTATGTTTGGTTTGGTGGACAACGATTGAAAAGGATGGAAAATGGAATCCAATTTCTGCATAAATACTTTCATTTTTCTTTTCCTTACCCTCTCCACCAAGCCAACCACAGCCTAACCAGTGCCCTAGCTCCGTCGTTACCACTTGTGTGGCCATTCCCCAAACGTATACCGTATAAATTGTTGACATCATTGCACATGTCGAGTGTTGTAGGCCGACATGTAGACCAACATACAAGTATCATGACTAAAACAACATTATTATATATATATGATGATATATGTTGTTTTAACAAATGTCGGCCAGCACATTATTTAAAACAATATATTGTTGTATGCTGAAATTGGCTCTACATGGTCCTAAGGTTAATAGGTTGGGTTTTTTCAAAAAATAAACCCTCCCTAACCCGACTGACCCCTTCTCTTTCATTCTCTCTCTTCCCCATTGCCTGTGTACATAGCCTATCCCATCTTAATGTAGGTATCCTCTCTCGATCTCCTCTTTGTTCCGATTTTATCATCGCCTATTTGTGGCATAACCTATCCCATCATAATGTAGGTCTCCTCTCTCGATCTCCTCTTTGTCCCGATTTTGTGCTTATCTTTCTTTTTATACATTTTGCGCAAAACTAGAGCCAAAGCTCCTTCCTCCATTAGGTGTTAGTAATGCTTTTTTTTATACCTAATTATTTTTGGGGATTCTTTTGCATAACTAGATTTCTTTTTCTTAATAAAGTTTTTTTACACCAAAAATTGGGGCTAAAACTTATCCCCCTTCCTCGAAATTTTTGTATACTCATAATATTTGATGGGTAATCGTTAGTTTTGAATTTTTTTTTTTGGGAGGGGGGGGGGGGGGGGGGGGGGATGGGGGCATGGTGTTAGTCAATTAGGATTTGAGAACCATACGATGAGTTTTTAAAATTCGATGTTAGTCAAATGGAATTGTAGAAGGCGGCTTAAAAGTCATCTATTAGTCAATTGGGATAGGTACATGTGTCTCAAAAACCACTTGTAGTCGATTGCAACAACAACAATAACAACAAAGCCTTTATCCTATTTTTAGAGTTGGTTTTTTGAATTTTCTTTCATTTGGCTCTATTAAGGACCACGTCCTTTGTAATGCTAACAAAATTATATCCTTTTTTAACACTTCAAATCATGTTCGTCTATGCCTACCTCTAGTCCTAGCGAATCCATTAACTAATATATTATTGCTTCTTATATGAGCATCCCTTACATTAGGATCTATTGGTATGCGTTGCACATGTCTAAACCATATAAAGTCGATGTTTCTTATCTTGCCTTCAATTGATGCCACCTCATGGATACACTCATTTCTTATTCTATCCTTTAACTTTTCTGGATATGTTTCTTAATTACCCCATACTATGTCTGGTCGTAGCAACCTTGCAGAATTTTTGTTTCAACTTTAGAGATATATTGTGATCACAATATACTCTAAAAACTATCCATTTCAACCATCATATTTTGATTCTATGCATGTCATTCTTCTCAATCTCTCCATCAGGATGAAGTTATCCGAAATATAAAAAAAAACTATTACCCTTAGGTATCTCTTTTTCGATCTATATTGACTCTTTTCTTATTTCTCTTTGATTTTGGATTGAAATTATATTTTAAATACTCTGTTTTTGTTATATGAATTTTAAATTCATTAGATCCCAAAGTTTTTATCTACACTTCTTAGCCTCCAACTCTTCTCTACTCTTATCAACCAATACAATATCATCAGCAAACACCATATACCACGGAACCTCCTCCTAGATATGCCTAGTTATTTGGTACATAACTATCACAAAAATGCAGGAGAGTTACGCTCATCTTTGATGTAAGCTAATGGTAATAGGGAACAATTTACTTTCTTCTTCGATAGTTTGAACGGTCATCGTAACTCTATCATACATATTCTCAAGTCTTAATGTAGCTACTAGAAACTTGTTTCTTTTTCAAAGCCCGCCACATTTTATTCCTCGAAACTCGATCTTAAGCTTTCTCTATGTCAATAAAAATCATATGTGAATCTTTCATTTTCCCTCTAAATGTTTTCATTAATCTTTTTAGTAAGTAAAAAAATTGACTTCCATAGTAGATCGCCCCGGCATAAAATCAAACCGGTTCTCAGAAATTCTCCAAAATTATAGTCTCTTTTCTCTCAAACCAAAAATGTTTGTCAATTATGGTTTTAAGATCCCTAAGTTAGGATTTTGGGATCACACTTTGTACATTTGATAGAAATATTTTGTACTCAACCACATATTGAATTATTATGTTTCTTAAATCACTTCAGTTATGCATCAATCTCCTTTCTTCTTCATCGTTGTATCATAATCTATCTTCTTCTTCGTCGTCGTATCATAGCCTATCATCTTCCCCAATTGAGTCGACGAACTCTCCAATGGTGTTGCGCAACTCAAAGTTTAATCAACACAAGAAGGGAACAATGGGCTGGGGGTGGCCACTGTCGGCATTGGCCGAAGAGAGGCAAAAGGGGACATGGAGTGAGGTGTGTTGGTGATCTCGCTTCCGAAAATTGTTGCTGGAATATGATGGGAAAACTCAATAATGAGCTGACTAGACTCCAATTGTAGGACCCTTCATCTAGGAGATCCAATTGAAGGTTTTAGGATGCCCTCATCCTTTTCATCTAGCATAGGAGGATCAATCTTTGCTCCTCAATCCTCCTCTTTAATGGCAACATGGGATCTCCTCCATTCCATTGTGGATTTTCCCCATGGCTGCTAACAGCAGAAACCCAGTACACACCCTTATCTAGACAAACTAAGCATTCATGCGGCAACTTGGCAATTTGGACTGATGAGAACATTTGGGTGCTTTAGAAGCTGCAAGGAACTTGTTTGACTATATGTCGAAAGGAACTCTTGTGTCATTGTACTTGCCTTGGTTTCGGGTTATGAACGTAATGGTATTCATGATGCTATGCTATTGTGTCTAGATATGATGGTGAGGAAAAAATGAGGCCGATGTCCCATTGTAGAGGAAGCTGCAACCTTCTGTTGTAGAGTTTGGCTTTTGGATGCTCCAAGAAAATTATTTGATGAAATGCCAAAGAGAACTCGATCGTTTGAGGTCATGTTATGTTCATAACGTGTGTTCATGACTTCTTATGTCCACGCATATTGGTTGCAAAGAGTGAGATTGAGCTGTTCTATTTTTGTCATGAATTCACACTACTAAATGCCAACTTTCTTGCTAAACATGTTGGGTCGTTCTAACGAGCTAAGAGCTTTTGGTTGTGCTCAAAAGAACTAGAGTAAACAATGTTAATTCAAATTTATAAAGCTTAAACCATACAATACTAGTTGGTATGCTTTAGTCAAAAAATAGTGAGACGTCCAATATTTTCCTATTTATGTTGTGTGAGATTATAACAAAGTTTTTGTTTCTCTAGTTCCTCAACAAATTGTGATTTAAGAAACACGGCGTAAGTGTGGTTTCATAATCACACAACAAATGTCTTGATAATAATTACCGAGTTTTGTCTGAAATCACTACGCCTGACCCAAATTGTGTTTCTAAAATCTCATTTGACTGACCCCCATGGTAATTTTGGATATGCTATTGCCTCATTTAATTGAAAGAAAGAATGACATTGTTTCTATTGGATATTAAAAGCAAGATTCGCAATAGGGCATCACAATTGATTTAGAATCGGAGACCCCTCTTACAAGTCGAGTACCGAGGGTTTTGGATCAAAGTTTTCATAAGGTGAAAAAATAATACGAAATCAATTTAAAAACTAGAAAAAACATTTGATAGATTTATGTTTGTCTTATTTTCTGTTAATTTTGAGTATAAATATTTCACTTATTTCTAATCTCTATTACCCGAACTCTCCACTTTAAGGAGAAGTATCCGTGTCGACCCAACATGACACGGGTACAGGATTTGGATCGGATCCTCCTTGGTGACAATCAGATCCTCGACGGTGACAATCGGGAGACTGGTAGTGAAATAGATAGTTTATTTTAATGTGGTAGACTGGTAGTAAAGTAGTAGGGGAGCTGAAGGGACGATCCGTGCAAACTTAATTACAACTGTCTTTTTATGAAATCGTGCAACCATAATTACAACCGTATCTTTTTAAATATATGAAACCATGCAAACTTAATTACATTCGTGTCTTTTTATAAGATCATGCAAATTTAATTAGAGAATGTCTTTTTATGAAACCATACAAATTTAATTACATGTCTTTTATGAAGCCATGCAGAATTAATTACATGTCGTGTCTATCTATGAAACCATACAAATTTAATTATATGATGTGTCTTTTTATAAAACCACATTCAAATATATTTTATTTCAATAGTTATATCTCTGTACCCGTTTCCAAAATTCGGATCCTTTCTAGCCGAGTCTGTGTGTCATTTAATTATGAGTTTGAAGGACCCAATGCTTGGATATGTACCCGTATCTGACACCCGTACCCCAGATAACATAGTTTCTAATATAGAGAAAAAACGGAATAATATTCAAAAATACTGTATTATTCTCTAACAATATATTGTGTTGTTTATTTTACTTGCTTTTAGACAAAGTATTCCTGCTGCAATAGATAGTTTTGGATGAAATAATATTTAGAATGTATGGACATTGTGAATTATAGTATACAACTTTGACAAATGATAATGGTTACATTGTGTCGATAAAGAATTTCATTGGCACATCGTAGCATGTTGTTCTTCGACACGATCGATTTGTCAACATTATTTTTTCCTTCTATACTTCTCTTTTTCTTGTAGAATTGAGCGGAAAGATGGCCATACTTCCGGAATCAACCGGTGATTGGGGTGAATATTGTATCAGACATGCCAAAAACGATATCATACAACCTATGTTGTAGTGACATGGATTCACGATGACACAAATTCGACACCTATTGTATTCGATAGTGTTCTATTTTATTTCGGAATGTCCGTAGTGAGTCTGATACATGTGTCCGACACGACAAGAGACTATACTACACTGACATTGCATGAATTCAGAGTGCCTGTGCTTAGGATACAACCAATATGTGTCGGTCGATTGCGAAAATCGACTAAATGATAAGGTTTTGTTCGGATGTGTTTTGTAATGTGAAGATGTTTTGATAGGGTTTTCAATTTGGACAACATGGACATTTTTGATAAAAAATATTGGGTTTTTTTAATGAATTTTTGGTTGTCTTTAATTTGATGGTAAAAATTATATAGTTTACAAATGATAGCTATTTTACTAGATATATATTAAGTTGGCTAGTTTTGTCATTTCTCCTTTGAGAAGTTAGCAACACTCTCTTGGAAGAGTCTGTGTGTGTGTGTGTGTATGTCAACAAGCAGTAATTCTGGTATCAACCGGTGATTGGGGTCAATATTGTATCAGACATAAAGACATTTAAAAAATGATATCATACAACCTATTTTGGAGCGACATGGATTCACGATAACTCGTATTCAACACCTATTGTATTTCAGAGTGTTCTATTGTATTTCAGAGTGTCCGTGGTGAGTCTGATACACGTGTCTGACACGACACGACACTATACTCACTAACATTGCATGAATTTTGGAGCGTCTTCTTAGGATACAACCGATATGTGTCAGTCCATATTGCGAAAATCAACTACATGATAAGGTTTTATTGAGATTTTTTTTAATGTGAAGATGTTTTGATAGGCTTTCAATTTGGACAACATGGACATTTTTGAGACAAATATTGGGTTTTTATTTTTATTTTTGAATTTTTTGGTTTTGGCTTTAATTTGATGGTAAAAATTATATAGTTTACGAATGATACCTATTTTACTAGATATATATTAAGTTGAATAGTTTTGTCCTTTCTCCTTTGAGAAGTTGAGCAGCAAGACCCTCGCTTGGAAGTGTGTGTGTATATGTCAACAAGCATTTGATCGAGTGGCAATACTAATGTTATGGACAATCGGGTCAGAGGTTAGAATCTCCATGACGTGCTATGTGCCTAAATGTTAAAGGGGATAGAACCAAGATATTCACTTAGTGGTTGATTGAGAGCCTGACCTTGAGGAACAATCTACCCAGGAAAGAGGATGGTGTTACTGATTGTCCGAGTAGAGCTCGTGATTAAGATTGGCCCGAGTGGTGGATTGCGGAATTGCATTAGACGCAAAAATCGAAGATCAACGTGCAGAGAGCCATATCTGGACAAAGCTCAGGGTGATTTATGTAATAAAAGATTCGAGCTTAAGCTGTATTGTAGATGTTGATTTATTGTTTCGTGTGTATATATATATATATATATATATATATGTGTGTGTGTGTGTGTGTGTGTGTGTGTGTGTGTGTGTGTGTAAAGAGAGAGAGAGAGAGAGAGAGAGAGAGAGAGAGAGAGAGAGAGAGAGACTTGATAGCTCAAGTGACTAGAGTGGAGACATAAGACCCGAGTGGACGGTGTTCGAATCCCGGTGGAAACAAACATGAACAATGACCTGTTTATATATATATATATATATATATATATATATATATATATATATATATATATATTTTATATATATATATATATATATATATATATATATATATATATACCCAACATTTGACATTTTTGAGAGTACAATTGTATGCAATGTTTAGTTTTCAAATTTACTTTTCAGGACATTTAAGACATTTAACACACTTGGTATGTATAATGTTATATAGTTTAAGTAGCTTGTATGATATTCCATATTTTAATATGTCCCTACGTCCAATGTTTAACATCCCAATTCAACATGAGCTCGAAATTTATTGCTACCATCTTGTTTAGAATCAAAACCTTCTGGCATCTTTCACCTATAGAAACTTTTAGAGCTATGATATAGTTGACATAGCACTCTTTATTTGGGACCATATCTTGATTTTGTATACACAAATATAGTAGCAGCTAAGTTCACTGACTGGAGATAAGCACACTCGAACCTCTGACATCTTGTTGTGGTTGGCTTGATCAGTTTACTAAAAGTATACGGGTTGTTTATGTAAATATTTTTACAGTTTTAACTACCACATCCCCCTTAATAATTACTAGGTAACTTATATTTATAAAGGTTAAGTATCCGTCAAAAGCCTATACTGTCGATACCGTTGTTACTAAAACCGACTGGTTCGAACCCCTCAAAAAGAAACTGCTAAAATCAATACTCATAGCCAATGTTTGAAGAAACGTTCGTTGGATGCAGTTGGGGTGTACATTTTGAGGTGAGACGTCCAAAAAGTCATGGGAATTGTATAATTGAATGGGAGTCATGTGAGGCGAAGGTTTTTTTCTTGAGTTGTACATTTTGGGCATGAGGTGTACGTTTTACGTCCCTATTGGATGAGGCGTAATTGTTTACCAATTGCTACTTGACTTTTCCTTTTTGTGGCTGTACTTTTACCGTTTACTTATCTTATAAGAAAGCCCAAAGAACAACAACAAAGCCTCTATCCCAAAAACTTTGGGTTGACCGTTTGGATCCTCTCTTCTTCCATTTCCATTCAGCTAATTAAGGACTATGTCTGCTGTAACACTAACAAAAACCATCTTCTTGATTAAAACTTCAAACCATATTCGTCCAGACCTGCCTCTAGTCCTAGCGACTTCAGTACTATATCGTCACCCCTCCTTATGGGATTGGTATGTATTGTACATGTCTAAACCACTTAAGGCAACTTTTTCAAATATTTTAAATTAGAACCACCTCAAACTTTCCACCAATAAACTTTTTTTTGATCCTATCCTGGCTCTACTCAACCAACTCAATACTCTTATTTGGCTATATTAATTTTCTGGACATGTTTTTTAACTGCTGTGCTTAACACTATGATCTATAAAGCATGGCTGGCTTAGAGTAGTCTTATAGAATTTTCTTTCAATTTCATTGGGTATCCTATTACCACAACGTGCTTCAGAAGCACTCCATTTCAAGCATCACATTTTAGTTCTATGTTTGACATTCTTCTCAATCTCTCTATCACGATCAATGATTGATCCTAACTACTGAAATGATAGTTAGGTATCTCTTGCCTAGCTATATAGACTCCCTTGTTTCCTTTTGACTTTTGGTTGAAGTTACATCTCATATTCCGTCAGATTACAAAGTTTCTCTCTATATTTCAATTTACTATTTACCCTTATATACTCTCATCGACCAACACAATGGAGTTAGCAAACATCATGCACCATAGAACCTTGATGTAGGAGCGCAACTTGTCAAACTCGACCAATTGGTTGACTGGTCCAATATGTTTCAAGGGAGTCGCATATTGACAAATTTGGAAGCTAATTTTACAAATCTTTTTAGGCTAAATTTAGGATTTGTTTTTGGTAAATTATGCATGTAATAAATGTATCAAATATGATCAAATCTTTGACCATGATTTGACTGTGATACTTCCTTTTCTAGGATTAGATTTAGTAGGCTCTTATTTATGATTATGATTAGATTGTTATTACTTGTTTTCAAAACAATTTAGGACTATATAAAGGCATATGATTGTAATGGTTTTCTAACTTCAATAAAATTTCTACTTTTCATTTAGAATTGTCTCTCTTTATTTCTGATGGATTATATATGGTTCGTTGATTCAGACATTCTCTCGTAGGCTCGGGAGTCATTGGTGAATTCGGACAAATATAATGTCCGTACTTTCGACGGCGTTGGTTATCCTCACTTCGCTTCGGACTCGTACCATCCTCTTACAGTACATTTCGACGAGCTAATCTCGGCAAATTCACTTCCACCAACTTATTATTTATTGTAAGAAAATACCTATAGTATTTTCCTACTTGAACCTCCTGGATGCACCTTATCCATAATTGTCGATTTTGATGAAAGCTAATAATAGGATGGTTTACTATCACCTCGAATAGTTTGCACGATTGTGGTAACCCTATCATACATACCCTTAATAGTCATATAACTATTAGGAGCTTGTTTTTCCAAAGTCTACCATATTATCTCCCTTGGAACTCAATTAATAAGCTTCCTTCAAGTTAACCAATCCATAGTTAAGTCTCTCCTTTTCTCTTTATATCTTTCCATTTTTATGTTCTTAATAAGTAAGTGACTTCCATATAGATCCTCCCGACATAAAACCAATAAAGTCCATAGACAACACTAAAACAAAGACCCTAATTGACTAAAACAAAAACCCAACAACAACTCCTTCCTACATTTATTTATATATAGAATGAAGAGTAGGGGATAAAAATATATATAAGTTGTCTAAAATTAATTAATAGTATAAAATTAATATCTATATGCTTTGAATTAATTGACTATTAGTCTATTATCTAAATCAAGGTTCAAAAATGATTTGAGACTCTACTTAGAAGGATGTTTAAGAACTAGCTCAAGTATTTCGAGTATTGCAACTTCATATTAAGGCGCTCCTTGATTTAGGTTGTTCTTCGTCTCTCTCCCTCCCTCCCTCGTCCTCCCTCTCTTTATTCTCTTATGTTCATTTACGTATCTACTTCTTCTTTTTTCGTTTGTTTATCTTCTTTGTTTTTTTTCCTCTCTGCTCTTTTTCTAATGTTTAGTCGTATGGCTTAACAGTAGAGGAAACGTTGAAATTTAGTGGAAGAAGATGCTAACACAGATGAGAGGCTTGTGTTCTGACTAGGGGTAAGCAAATACCGACCGATACCGAAAAACCGATTAAAAATATCCCGAAAAATCGAACCGAAATTATGTACCGATATCGAATTGCCGAACCGACTAAAATATGGTATAATGGTAGTGGTAGCGGTAGCGGTTTGAGTGTAGTACCATACCGAAAAAATCGAACTGACCGAACCGATTCCATATATATATATATTCTCAAAAAGATGGCGGCTCGGGAGAAAACGCGGGCGGCGGACGCAGCAAACCCTAGGGGGTCCCTCATCTGGGACCCCGGCGCGCCAGGTGGAGGGCCGGCCGGGAGTGGGTCGGCCGGGGGCAGCGCGGGCGCCGGCGGAGGCGACGCGGACGACGGCGACACGGGCGTTGGCGGCGCGGATGAGCGCCGACGCACGAGAAGGCCTCGACAGCGTCTGGGTGCGGGTTGGTTGGGGTAGAGGGTTGCGGGGACAGCAGTACAACGGCCAGGCGCAGCTTGACCGCCGGCGGCGAGGTCGGCAGTGGCCCGGCGGACAGCGGGTCGGCAACGGCGGCTAGGGGTGGTGGATGCGTGGGTCGGGCTCCGGTCGAGGGCGTGGGCTAGGGGTGAGCATTCGGTTTAGTCGGTTTAAACCGAACCGAATAACCCAAAACCGAATTGGACCGAAACCGAATAAGCAAAACCGAAACCGAACCGAATTGGCCCAAAACCGAATCAAACCGAACCGAATTAAATCGGTTCGATTTTCGGTTTATTCGGTTTATTCATATTTTTTTGATTTTTTTGAATTTTTTGAGCTTTTTTTGTTAATATATATAGTAACTAAATATATATAGACATATTTAGTATATACCTATATATATTTAGTATGTACCTATATATATTAATACTTATATATATAGTACACACACACACACATATATATAAATTAATTAATTAAATTTTTTTATTCGGTTTTGGACCGAAATCGAAACCCAAAACCGAAACCGAAACCGAATAAGAAAATTTAGTATTTTCAAAACCTAAATCGAACCGAATTTTTTTAAAACCGAACCTCTTATTCGGTTCGGTTCGGTTTTTCGGTCCAAAACCGAATAATGCTCACCCCTAGCGTGGGTACCGTCGGAGATGGTGATAGACGGAATCCAAATAATACGGACCCGGAGGAGACGGGATGGACAACGGTGATCAGAAGGCATAACGTGAAAGGGGATGTCGAAGCTCGTCGGCTAGGTGGGGCTTTGGGAGGTGACCACCATAGGGGTGGTGACCATTGACACGTGCTACGGAGACACATTAGCAGTGTAGGCCCAGGGGGGCTAGGAGGCCGGATGGGAGTTCTCGCCAAATACCTAACAATGTGTCCATACCACCAATGCCTCAACAACGATGGTCTACGATGGATAAGGGCAAGCAGGTTGTGGGAGATCAACGCAAGGCCGGGATCCCCAAGTCCTACGCGAATATGTTGAATGGAGGGGTGAATAGCTTGCTGGCACAGATGTCTTATGTTCAACTTTAGATGGTGGGCACAAAACTTCGGACGACCCTGACGGAGGAAGATCTTGCTGAGACCGCGGACTACTGGCGCACCTCAGTCATCCTATATGTTCTTGGCTCGAGACCGTTCTACGGACATATCCGTACGTACGCAGCACGAGTTTAGAGACCGAGGGGCGGTATGGAGTTTTTCTCACGAGAAAATGGCTTCTACCTTGTGCGTTTCTGTCTGCAGGAGGACATGGAGCGGGTCCTCCAGGGAGGTCCGTGGACCTTTGATGGCAGGCTTATTATTATGAAGGCATGGACGTCGGAGTCGACTTATGAGCATGAAGTTCTTCTCACACTTCCAATTTAGATCAGACTGTCGGGTTTACTAGCTAACCATTGGAGCATATCCATGATGATGAATGTTGCCAGTGTCATAGGCAAACCAATCAAGGCCGATGAAGCTACGACGTACAGAACCCGTATGGGGTATGCGCGGATCTTTGTTGAAGTAGATGCGAGTGCTGACTTGCCGCCTTTTGTTGAGTATAGGTACCTTCCGGTGGAGTCTTTCGCCAGACTGTGCAATACGAGTTTGTCTCCAGTTTGCTGCCATTGTAAATGTTTTGGACATCCCTCTAAAGGGTGCCCTGTAGGGGAGGTTGGGGATATGAGAGGATAGGGGGTGACTGATACTCCTGGAGATAGAGGATTACGTGCAGGCAGTGAGGTACATTGTCCGTAGGAGGCGTCCACCTCTATGATGGAGGGGGTTCAACCAAGTGTAGGAGGGGCGATACAATCCAGGTTAATCCTTTCTCCCAATGAGTGGAATGGGTGACGCAGACTCGTACAGATATGACTGATGCTGGAGGCCACCTGGGTCCGGAGGCGGGAACCGGGAATGGAATGGAGATAGAGAGAGATGGCTAGACCTTAGGAGAGGGCGGAGAGGGTGCTGCTGCTGTCGTGAGCGGATTCAGTCCCGGATAGACTTGTTTTTCAGTCCAGACGTAACAAGTTATTAGGCCGTACGGGAAGAGGGGGGGGGGGGGGGGGGGGGGGGGCGTGGCGGAAAGAAGGTGACAGAAGACTGTACCTATCAGCCGAAGGAGAGCACAAGTAGGAAGCGTCGGACGATACCACTTAGAGAGGATGGAGGGCAGGAAGCGATGGGGATCCTGACTACGGACAACTCAGACCTGTATGTAGCTAACCCTAGATGGAAAGACCATTGTGACAATGGATGGGATCTCAGGTGGTTTAGCCCACCTCTTGAGATTTCTTCGGAAGGCGTGGCGGCCGAAGGTCAGATGATGGAGCACGTTATTTTCTCTAATGATGGCTCTGGTGATGTTGAGGGGTCATCCCTTGGATATTAAATGTCTATCTTAGCTTGGAACTTCTGAGGTGCGTGTGCGATAGGGAGATGGAAGGAGATCAGAAAGGTGCTGAGGCGGGAAGCTTACTCCATTGTAGCGCTACTAGAGACTAAAGTTAAGTCTCCTAGTCTGCTACAACGGAGGACCCAACATCAGTGGTGTTAAGTGCATAACTTGGAGGTAGGAGGGGTTGCGCGTGGGTGAGTTGGGACGTAAAAGCTGGACTGGACAGGTAATTCATTTGTCAGATCAGCTGATTGCCGTGTCTTTCACTAATAAAGGGAGGATGGCTTTCATCTTGGGAGCGGTGTATGGCAACAACGATAAGAGGCTGCAGGAAGCTTTATATGAGGAGATTTTTCAAATTAGTGCTGTAGCTGAGAGTCAGTTCTATATGCCGCTGCTGCTGATGGGAGACTTTAATGTCCTACTTTTCAGTCACGAAAAAGTGGGAGGTCGGCGTGTCCCAGACGGAGTCTTGCAAGATTTTCAAAGTTGTCTTCTGCGATCTGGTTTGCAGGCAGTGGAAAGAACGGATCACATCTGGTCTTGGCATAATAAGGCTATCCACAAACGAGTTGCTTGCCAACTTGATCGTGCACTTGGGAATCGGGAGTGGTTTGCTATGTTCCCGGATGCGGTTGCTGAATGCCTTCCAGCCGGCACGAGTGATCATTTGCTGGTTGGCATCCATCTATCGACAGTTGTCTCCCAAAAGGCACGTCCTTTCAGGTACAACAACAAATGGAGCTGTATGTCGGGCTATGCGGAGGTTCGCCAGGCGGGTTTGGGCTATCCTGTTGAGGGAAATCCTCAATTTCGCATGGTCCAGAGGCTGAAGAGGGTGAAGGCGGGTTTGAAATTATGGGCGAAAGGTTCACGTCATACCCCTCTCAGATAAGGAGGACCAGTTTCGGGAGGCACATATTGCTCTACAGAAGGACATTCTCAATAGCGACCTAGCAACGGCGGAGCAGGACCTGTGTAAGGAAGTTGGGGTGCTACGTACACTAGAAGAGATCGAGCTGGCTCAACGAGCCAAGTGCAGCTGGCTGTAGGATGACGACAAGTGTTCCAAGTTCTTCTATGATATCATCCGTCCTCGGCAACATCGTAATCATATCTCTAAGCTATATATGATTGATGTCAAAGAGGTGGTTAACGCTACTGCACTACAAGAGGAGGCAGTCAGATACTATACTGAGCTTTACAATCAAACTACTTATTTATCTGACTTTTCGGAGAGTGTTTGCAAGAGACTGGTTACCCCTCGGGGAAACAATGTACTTCTGGCACCAATGACTATGGAGCAGATTGAAGTTATTGTACGTCATGCGGACCCGAATAAATCTCTTGGCCCAGATGGTGTTGGGAGTCAGTTCTTTAAAGTATATTGGGATATTCTGAAGGAGGAGGTGCTGGAGATTGTCCGAGACTTCTTCGACAACGGCAAGCTGCTTAAGGAGCTCAACCATATTTTTTCTAACACTTATCCCGAATAAGGAAGGAGCGACGTCCCTTAGTGATTTTCGGCCTATCTCCTGTTGCAACTTTATTTATAAAGTTATCACTCACTTGATGTGCAGACGTATGGAGCAGATTATGCAGGGCCTGGTGTCTAGTAACCAAGCGACTTTTGTGAAGGGGCGGTCTATTGCTGATAACAGTCTGCTTGCCCATGAGCTGATCCGGGACTTCAACAAACCGGAAGAAGATAAAGTGTGTGTCAAGCTGGACCTGAGGAAGGCATATGACTCTGTCAATAGGGAGTTCGTGTGCCACATTATGCTTGCTATGAAATTTGATCGTACGTGGGTGGATAGGGTCCGGGTCTGCATTTCCACTCCCTCTTTCTCCGTCCTTGTCAGGGGTCAGCCGTATGGCTTCTTCGGCAGTTCTAGAGGATTCCGGCAAGGGGGTCCGCTATCGCCATACCTCTTCACCTTGGTCATGGAGTTTTTCACATTGCTCCTGGACGTGGCGGTCTATAGAGGCCAGATCATCCCACTGTACAAACGGGTGCATCCTCAGGTATCCAATCTTATCTATGCGGATGATCTACTGGTCTTTCTGGTTCAGTCGCGGCGCTGGATTATGGCTTTGAACGGGGTCATGGAACGGTTTGGCTCATTGACTGGTCTGCAGCTGAACAAAGATAAGAGTATGACCTATTTCAACAAGCATTGTCAGCAGAAGGAAGAGAATGCGGTACTTCTTGGTATTGAGAAGGGGGAGCTACTGGTCAAATATTTGGGAATTCCGTTATCTATCAACTACGCCAGAGAGACCGAATGCCAAAGTCTGGTCGACTATGCACAACGACGTCTGGAGGGGTGGCATGCTCAGAGTTTATCCTTTGGAGGACGCATTGAGCTAGTTCGATCCGTCATCAATGCCATTGCTCGATTCTGGTTGCAGACTCTCATGTTGCCGTCTGCGACCATCAGTAAAATTGAAAGACTGTGCCAACTTCATCTAGAGAGGTGGCCTACACTCTATAGGTTGGACGACTCTTTGCAGACCTCGGGAGGGGGGAGGTGTTGGCTTATAGTATTTGCGGACCCTGCGTGAGACGGCGGGCGTGAGACAAACTTGGCGATTTCTCGCCCATGACTCCTTGTGGGCGGTATGGATGAAGGGAAGGTATATGAAGGACCAGCCCTTTTGGAAGATCCGAGCCAATAGCAACGACTCCGTTACTTGGAAGAACCTTCTCTCCTATCGGACTACTTTGAAGGGGCTTATCTCCAGATCAATATCAAATGGAGAGAGTACTGACATTTGGTAGGATCCTTGGATCAACCATCTGAGCCTGGTAGATCGAGTTGGTAGGCAAGCGATGCTAACGGCGGAAAGGAGGGTACGGGTGAGCGCTATTCTTCGGAAGGGTGTGTGGCGAGCGGACCTTCACCCTATGACAAGACAGTTTCGACAGGAGGTTGAAGCGGTCCAGTGGATACTGAGAGTACGGATGGGGATCGATGGGTGTGGACAGACACTGGACATCATATCTTTTTCCAGTCGATCGTGTACGCGTCTATTAGGGAGGTTCACCCTCCCATGTAGCTGGCTCAGGTGGTGTGGACCAAGGGGTGGCCTCCAAAATGCAATTTTGCTTGTACAAACTGTCTTGGAAAGTTGCTTACTTGGAACCGCCTAGTGAGGTTGGTGTACAGATTCCATCACTTCTGTGCGAGTTATGCAAGCAAGACCATGAATCTATGTAGCACTTATTCTTTAGATGTTCCTTCTCATCATTCATTTGGCAACATCAGCGTACTCAGCTCAGCTTACAGACTCATGGCTCTCGAAGTTGGAGTGAGGAGGTGGCAAATATCATAGCCGAAAAGAATCGGGGCTCCCAGTGGTACAAGGCAGCAGGGATTCGGCTGGCGGCTGCAGTCTGGCATATATGGAAGGAAAGAAACAATATAATTTTTGAGTTGGTGACTACGCCCACTATTGGGGTGATACACAATATAGATTTTGATGTAAAAGTGATGAAGAACTTTAAGTCTCCACCAAGATCTGCCTTGTAGACCTCTTAAATTTTTATAAATACAAAGTACCTTTTTTCCATATATATATATATATATATATATATATATATATATATATATATATATATATATATATATTAGAATGTTGTTCGTGATTATACTACTAATTTTCATTTTTATCTTTGTTTTGCTCAGTTTTTTAGAATTTAGAATTGACTTTAGTGGACTTGAAGTTATGTTAAGAATGCTAAGAATTGAGTTTTTGATCTTTTGAGCTTATGTTTTTGTGCTCATAGAATTTTGAAGTGAATTTTGGTTACTTAAACTTATACTAAATATTAAATTTAGTGACCACATTTGATCTTTTAAGCTCATTTTTATGTGTTTGCGACTTACTACATATTGTTATCATAATTTTGATTAATTGTTTGGTTGATAGAGGCTTGGCTTTAAAGTTTAATGCTTCCAAAAAAGTAAAAAATATATTATAGGTTAAGAGGTTCTAAAATATTAAGTATGTTGATTGATCAATTGTTAATTGGTAAATTACTGATACCGAACAAAAATCGACCGAATACCGATTTAACCGAAACCGAAAAAAACCGATTCTAAATGGTACGATATTGGTATTGATTTTTTAGATACCGATTTAAAAAAGTACCGAAAAGTTCGACCAAATACTGACTGATTATACCGACGCTCACCCCTAGTTGTGACTGATTTTTTGTTTTTTTGATAGTTTGGAGTTATTAGTAGGTACCTTTATTTTGTTTTTGATAAGCAACTAAGTTGCTACTTTCTTTTTTTCTGGAATTTTTAGTCATAGTCTTAAAGAATGGTCTGTTTGCTGATTTATCTTTTGCAGTTCAGATCATATTCGTTAACATTTTCACTAATTTTTCAGTATTTTAAATATATCAGTTTTTTTAATATGAGGATGTAATATTCGAAATACTTGGGCCTTCTCTGATGGGAGGCTCTTCCTTTAAAAACTCTATGATATATCTTCTTTATAGAAAAATATATATTTCTAATGGGAGTTTTTAGATAGGGCTCTACCTGGGTGGAAAATATTAAAAATAAAGGGGGCTCTACATGTAGAGCCCCATTCCCCTGATATAGTTTTTCTATGTCTATATGGCATAAAAATGGGTTCCACAATATTTACTCTGAAAAATACTGCCAAATGAAATTTGTTTTTTTTGTTTTGTTTAATACCACGTAGGATAATAATAAATATAGAAGTTAACCATTGGAGACATTTTTTTATAGTTGGATTTCTGTTTGAAAAAAATGGCACGCAGACATAGAAGCCTTCTTAAATGGAGTTCACACATAGGATAAAAACTCAAAAATAGGGATAACCCATTGGAGAAGGCCTTGTGCCTCTCCCCGAGGGGGCCTAAACGCATTGTCTTGAGCCTTTGCTCGTAACCTACTCTCCAAAGAAGAGTCCAAAAGTGTTTTTGAACCTTAATTTAGATAATAGACTAATAGTCAATTCGTTCAAAGCATATAGATATTAAATTTACCTATTAATTAATTTGACAAAGTGTCTTGTCTATATAATCCCCTATTCTTCATTCTATATTTAAATTTTGTTCCCGTTTACATATTGGCTTAATGTGTAATAGAGAAGAATGTATTGTAGCAAACTGTTTCAGTGAGGTCGCGACAAATTTGGTGGGTGCTCCTTGGTTGCATAAAGCTTAGGCTACATAGCCAAAAGGTACGCCTACTTACCCACTAAGTGTCCCACAAATTTGGTAGGTGCTCCTTGGTTGCATAAAGCTTAGGCTACATAGCCAAAAGGTAGGCCTACCTACCCACTAAGTGTCCCTCTAGGTCTAATGACATGACCTCTCATTCTCATAGCTACCTTGTATAGGAATTTGACACAAACATGATGTGTTGATGCAAGGTTGTAAAAATCGCTAGTCGGCCGTTAGTCGGTTTTGGGGACTACGGATTAATCGGACTACTCGAGTTCTTATTCATTATTTTGCACAAATTTCTATTTCGATAAATTTTTAAATAATATGTTAACAACTTACTATTTTGCACGGAGAGTTACAGCCGCAGTAGCAAGCAAAAGCAAAAAAAAAGTAACAAGCAAAAATTAAAAAAAGAGCCACAACAACAGTAGCAAAGAGATAACAAAGAAAAAGTAAAAAATAAAAAAAATAGTAGGCTAGTCACTTTTTTCAAAAATAGTAAAAAGGCAGCAATAAAGTAAAGAGTCGACGGCGACTGCCTTGATGAAGTCGACGGCAGCCCAAACTAGTACCAATTTAGCCAATTTTTGGATGGACCAGCCCCTAATCGAGTCGACGGTGGCCGACAAGTGACTAGTCGGGGACTAGCCCCTAGTCGAGTCGGCGGCGGCCGACTAGCGACTAGTCGGGGACTAGTCGGCCGCCTAGAGGGATTTTTACAACACTGTTGATGTCAGTGCGAGGCGAGTGGTCATAAAAACTTGTCATTTCATTATGGATATTCTTATGCTCTATACTGAATGCCATTTCGATATGAAGACTTGGATGGTGATGACTTCTCTTCATTCTCTCCTGTATCTAATTTAAAAAAATAATTCTAAGAATACAAATTGTACAAGGGCAACCAGACTTTTTGGCAATAAATTATGGTTAGATGTCTGAAAGGTCCAGTCCAAGAAACCTTTGCATGCACACACATATGCATATATGATATATCCATATTTCATATCCTTACTGTTGGACTTTCTATGTTGATCCCTGTGTTCTGCGTAAAAAAACCCACAGGTTCTAAAGGCAATGAAAATTCAGAAACTAATTTGAATTGACATCTACGAAGCATGTAAACATCAAAATTGGTGCTGTCTTGTCCTTACTGGACACATATCAAACATTACACGTGCACTCCAAATAATAGTAGGACAACCCAAGTTTAGTGTATGGTCCTTTTCTTTGTGTCCGTATCATGTCATATTTGTCTTGTTGCAAAATAGTTTGAGACTCTTTTACTGAAAACAGAGAAATAGAAGAGTTCGGTCAGAACCAATAAAAAAGAAAATGCTAGAATGTTAGAAATTAAGAGAGCCTGATATTTATGATGATTTATATTGCGAGTAGTTTATGTATTTCTAAAGCGTTCATGAAACCAAGTTTTACTCATGTATCATATTCTAGGTCTAAACGTTTATTCTCTAACTAAAATAAGTACATAATCGAATTAGAAAATAATATTTGAATTTTCAACATGACTTGGTAATCATGGAAGTCCAGAAGTCCTATTACTGAAAACCAGAGTTATGTTTTTAAAAATGATAAACAGTGTGGTGGGATTTTGTCCCTGACTTCCTGTCGAGCCACTTGTTGAATCTAGTATCAGCTATAGTGATGTACTGCTTACTTTTCACATATGAAAAGATCAGAATAATCAAATAGGCTGACAATTTGCAATATGTAAAATCTGAATTTTTTTGCTTGAATTCAAACCACAGGTCCTTGAACCAAGCTTGTCTAAGGGAAACAGGGTGATGGTGTTCTGTAATACGCTGAATTCTAGCCGTGCTGTGGATCATTTTCTCAGTGAAAATAACATATATACGGTAAATTACCATGGGGAGGTACCAGCTGAGGAAAGGTAAGGCTATTCATTTTTTCCATGCAATTTTACAGTTTCACCAAGGCTATTGTCTGAATGTTGTAAGCAATGTACTAGTAGGTTTAAGCATAGGAAGTAATCTGGGAAGCACGGACACGGCAAGATGGGTGCCAAATCTGTGTCCGATTTGAATCGAATCTGACATGAATCCGGGTGGGACAGTACGATTCATGTCGGATTTGGATCCAACAAAATGGGAAAGCAGAAGATAAACCAAGTGCATACCTTGCTTCTCCAATACTGGCCACCCAGGGCCAGCCCGGGCATAGGGCAGGCAGGGCGATTGTCCGGGAACCAAAATTTTTTGGAGGCACCAAAACAATTAGGTTCGTTATATATACCAAAATTATATATATATATATATAACTTATATATATATATATATATATATATATATATATATATATATATATATATATATATATAAAACCAGCCGGGTGGTTTTAGATTATGGAACCAATTTATGTTGCAACCGTTGGTTCCATAATATGAAACCATCCGGGTTTATATATATATATATATATATATATATATATATATATATATATATCTTTGAGGGGTTGATAACCCCTCCTGTAGGAATTATATATAATTTAGAATTCGATGTAACTATAATGGCCCCTTAAACGGGGTGTGAGAGATGGGAGAGCTGTGTACTATATTACTTATTACTGAGATGTTTGTGGAATAAAATTTACCCTTTTTCCAATATATATATAAACGACATGGTGGGCGCTCCAGGCGATCTGGCGATCGCACGCACGGGAAACCCTAGGGAGGGCGGCGGCTAGGTTTCCTCCCCCGCGGCCACCGGACCCCCTCGCCGGCGGGGGGAGGAAGAACGGCAAGAAGGGGGGGGGAGGTCAACCCCCCTAGACTGGCGGCGGGGAGGCAGGCGCGGGACCACTGGTGGGGGGGTAGGGCGGACCCCCCGGTGCTGGCTCGGGCGACGGCGCCCCCCCTGGCGGTGGAGCGGGGGCGGAAGTGCAGGTGGGGGGGGGGGGGTCGGGCGGACCCCCCGAGCGGTCTGTTGGTGGCGGCGCCCCCTCCGGCGGAGGGGGGGGGGGCTGATCTGACGTCGAGAGGGTCGAGCGACCACCCTCGGGCGGTGGCTGCGGCGTCTCACCCTGCCGGGGTGGTCGGGGTCGGTTCCAGTGCCTACGGTAGGGGATCGGATCCTTCGGGGGATATCTACCGCCCCATATTTCGAATTCGGAGCAGGTTCTGGATCTCAGGGGAACCAGACGGAGGGAGGAGGTTGGACGACGGTTACGCGTCGTCGCACGGCGAAGACCGGGGGAAAGGCAGGAGGTGGACAGGGTCATGTTCGGGATAGGCGTCCGGCTGACAGTCGTCAGAGCGGGTCATGGGCGCGGCCATCGGCTTGTGGTCCTGTGGTGTCTGCTGGGAGATCAGTGGACTGGCGGCCAAAGGCGACCGCGGCGGACAAAGGGAAGGGTAAGGTGGTGGATCCCGGTGTTCCGAGATCTGGTTCATCCAGGCCGGAGGTTGCCCCCAGGCCACATGGGGCGACTACTCGGCCTGCTGGACGGTCCTGGGCAGAGGTCTGCAAACCTGTGGGGCCGAAAAGTCCCACATCGATGGAGTACGTGCCGCCGATCAAGGCAGGGAGGGATTTCCGGGCCTCGTTCCCTGCGGAGGAGATAGAGAAGGTGTCAGCATATTGGGAGAATACCCTCGTCCTGTATGTCCTATGCAACAAGCTTTCTACGGACAGATCCGGGGTTATGCAGCGCGTGTCTGGCAGCCTAAGGGAAGTATGGAGTTCTTTGCCCGCGAGAACGGCTTCTATTATGTGAAGTTCGGACTTGCGGAGGATGTCGCTAGGATCCTCCAAGGCGGCCCCTGGACGTTCGACGACAGGCTTATCATTCTAAAGGAGTGGACCCCGGAGTTTTGATGTGAGCGGGAAGTTCTGAATGCCATCCCTGTATGGATTCGCTTCCCTGAGTTTCCTGTCCGGTTTTGGAGTTTTCCTTTGCTGATGCGGCTGGCGAGCTTGGTGGGCACCCCGATCAAGGCAGACGAAGCTACTGCCTTTCGGTCGAGGTTGATGTACGCCATGATTTTTGTGGAGATCCGAGCTGGGGGAGAGTTACCGGAGTTGGTGGAGTATGAGATCCCTTCTGGAGAGGTGCTTACCCAGAAGGTGGAATACGAATGGGTTCCACCTACGTGTTCACGTTGTTCCTGTTTCGGGCATCTGGCCAATGCTTGTTCGGCGGTCGGACATCAGGTGGCGCCTACTAATCCCTAGAGTGAGGCCCCAGACTCTCCCTGCGACATGGATTCCAGAGATAACAGTGGACATGAGGTCTTGGCGGGGGAGGTTACTCATCCAGTGAGTGATGGTGAGATGAGCCTCATTGTCTCTACTCAGCTTGTTCCCACGTGTGGGGCGCTGACCACCTGCCCGGGGCAGAGTAGTATAGTTACTAGAGGCATGATGGCTTCGGGGATTGCGGCGCGAGGCGGTGGCGGATCGGCTGAGGGACAGGTTTACTGTAGGAAGAGACGTGCTGTCGGTCCGCTGAGGGACGGCCCCTCCAGGGAGGGGGGCATCCTACTGACAGAGAGGAGACAGTGTGTGTTGATAATCCTGCCTGGGCGCTGGTGCTCTCTCAAGTCGTTCTCCAACAGGCCTGTCCGACTGGGATGGAGGAGGATATTTTAGCGACGAATGCGGCACATTCCCAGGTGCTGATCCGAGTGTTTCTCCGGGGGACCCATCCTCTCATTAATTAATGGCTATTATCGTCTGGAATGTGAGGGGAGCATGTTCGCTAGGGAGATGGAGAGAGATTTGTGGGGTGCTTCACAGAGAGAAGTGTGACATTTCTGTTCTTTTGAAGTCTAAGATCAAAGGTGAAAAGACTCTTGCTCGGCGGACCCCATTTCATTGGGCCCAACTGCACAACCTGGCTCTATGTGATATGGCTAGGATTTGGGTTCGGTGGAACTCGAAGAGCTGGGAGGGTGACCTGATCTTGATGACGGAGCAGTTGATTGCCATCTCCTTCTTCAACAAGGGTGGCTTCCGGTTCTTGCTGGGGCGGTTTACGGCCACAACGACAGAAGGAGACGGGAGACCCTGTGGAGCGACATCTCCCGTGTTGTCGCTGCTGCTGATTCGTCGTGCCTTCCACTTCTTCTGATCGGGGACATTAATGCCCTTCTGCATCGGGGGGAGAAGGTGTGTGGTCGTCCAGTTCCAGACTCTATTCTGTACGATTTCCAGAGATGCCTCTTCCATGCGGGGCTCCAGGGTTTTTCTCGCTCAGGCTTCATCTGGACTTGGCACAACAAAGCTACCCGTAACAGGGTTGCCTGCCAGCTGGTTCGAGCTCTTGGCAATGGGGAAGGTTTCGGCACTTCCCAAACTCTTCGGCGGAGGGTCTGGCCGCTGGGATGAGCGCTCATTCCCCCATCAGGGTTGGCTTCACCTCTCGGTCTCCTGGGAAGTCCCGTCCTTTCAGGTACAACAACAGTTGGTACTTTTTGAAGGGCTACCTGGAGGCTGTCTCGGAGGGGCTTACTAGCTGTCAGGAGGGGACGGCCCAGTTCCGCTTGGTTCGACGTCTCAAGGCCACGAAGAATGCTCTTCGGAGTTGGGTAAAGGGGTTGCCCAAGTCTACCTTAGAAGATAAGGAGGTGGAGTTGCAGGCCATCCAGCAGGACATGCAAGCTGACATGCTTAATACGGACCTGGCGGCAAGAGAGAAGGAGCTGATCGAAGAAGTCAACATCCTGAGGCTACAGAAGGAGATTAGCACGGCTCAACGTGCCAAATGTTCCTGGCTCAAGGATGACGACCGTTGTTCCAAGTTCTTTTATGATGTTATTCGTACAAGACATCATAGGAATCACATCTTCCAGCTTCTTGATGTGGAAGGCATTCTGGTGGGGACGCCGGCTGAGATCCAGGACGAGGCTGTCAGGTACTATTCTGAGTTATATTTCCAGACTGACTACCTGTCTGTGTTCCCAGAGATTGTTACGAAGAGATTGGTGACTCCGTATGGGAATAGCATTCTTCTTGCTCCCGTTACTTTGGAGGAGGTGGAATCTATTGTCAAGATGGCGGATCCCAACAAGGCTCCTGGACCGGATGGTTTCAGCAGTGGATTCTTCAAACGCCACTGGGACATTCTGAAACATCAGGTCTTGGAGGTGGTGCAGGAATTCTTCATCAATGGAAAGCTTCTGAAAGGGCTCAATCACACTTTCCTGACCTTTGGTGCCAAAGAAGGAGGGAGCGACAACGTTGGCGGATTTCAGATCGATTGCGTGTTGTAATTATCTCTATAAGATAATTACGCACCTTATGTGCCGGCGGATGGAGGGTATCTTGCAGGACTTGGTATCTCCAATCAGGCTGCGTTCATCAAGGGGAGGTCGATTGCTGAGCACAGCCTCCTGGCTCATGAGATGGTGAGGGGTTTTAGCAAACCCGGAGGGGAGAAGGCATGTGTGAAACTGGACCTGAGGAGGACGTATGACATGGTTAATCGAGACTTCCTCTGTCATCTGATGACAGCCATGAGATTCACGGACCACTGGGTTGCATTGATCCGGGAGTGCATCACGTCTCCCACTTTCTCGGTCCTCATCCAGGGCGTTCCTTATGGGTACTTCCAGAGCAATCGTGGGCTTAGGCAAGGTGATCCCCTGTTCCCTTACCTGTTCACGTTTGTTATGGAATACTTCACATGCCTGATGGACCTGGCAGTGCACCGTGGGAGGCTGGTTCCTTTGTTTCGGAGGGTGGACCTTCCAGTTACCCATCTTATATATGCAGATGATCTCTTGGTGTTCATCTAGCCATCGACGGAGGGTTTGCAGACACTTGCGGCGATTATGGAAGAATTGAATTCCTTCTCGGGCCTCCAGATGAACAAGGATAAGAGTCGGGTTTACTTCAGCTCCCTATGTCCCCAGAAGGAGGAGCGGGCCGCTGTGCTGGGTATCGCGAGGAGTGATCTCCCGGTGCGATACTTAGGAGTGCCTCTCACAGTCAACTATGCGCGGGATCAGGACTGCCATAGTCTGGTGGAGTATGTCCAGAGGAGAGTGGAAGGTTGGCAAGCTGCCGGTTTGTCATTTGGTAGACGCATCGAGCTGGTCAGATCGGTGATTTCGGCTGTGGCCCATTTTTGGCTACAATCCATCCTCCTACCTGTTACCACTATCCGGAAAGTGGAGCGGCTATGTGCAAATTTCATTTGGAGGGGGGGTATGCATGCGATCTCCTGGGAGTAGCTCTGTCGACCCAGGAAGGAGGGAGGAATGAGGCTCAGGCCGTTGCTAGAGATTAGGGAGGCCTTCGCGCTTAAGCTGGCTTGGAGATTCATCAACAGGGGGTCTCTCTGGGCGGACTGGATGCACAACAGATACGTGAAGCAGGGCAACTTTTGGACGTGTGCTACTGACAACAATCACTCAGTCACGTTCAAGACTGTCCTGCGACACAGGGGGGTACTCAAATCTGCAATCCGGAAGGTCATGAAGGATGGGTCTGGAATAGACCTCTGGCGGGATCCTTGGATAGATCGACGTTCGCTTTTGGACATCAGGGAGGCCCCGACACTTCAGGAGGACAGACGTGGTTTGACGTGTAGTCGCATCATTCGCGATGGGGAGTGGAGGTCGGAGTCGTATCGGTTTACTGAGGAGCTGGGTGGGATCATTCGTACTATTGTCATTGATCCAGCTTTACCTGCTGATCGGTGGATTTGGGAGCCGTCAGGAGCATCTCCGGGAATTGGGGAGTTCTAATTCTGGAGCTGCTACAACCTCATTCGGCGCACCTTCCCTCAGAGTCCTGACTACGAGTTCGTTTGGTGCAAGGGTCTGGCCAGGAAGATGCAGCTCTGTGTCTACAAGCTTCTACTGGGCCGCCTCTTGATTAGGGATCGCCTGAGTTCGTTTGGAGTGCCAGTTTCGGACCCCAAGTGTGTGCTATGTTGTATGGAGCAGGAATCTATTAAGCATATTTTCTTCGAGTGCGCACTGGCTTGGCAGATCTGGTCGGAACAGAGTAGAGTGTTGGGAGTGTGCGTCTCCGGGAAGGGAATTGGGGACATCATCACGGTGCTCCGGGATAGCAGGGGTCGAGGGCATGACTGGTTCCGGACCGCCAGAGTTCGTCTGGCTGCTTCAGTCTGGCATATCTGGTGGGAACGAAATCGCCGGATATTTGAGGGGCTGGTCACCCCTCCGGTCGGCATTCTTCATAACATCGATTTTGATGTAAATGCTATGGGGAATGGATGAGTGGGAGTCCCACTTTGATTGTATGTTGTAAGATTATTGCTTTACTTTTGGAATAAAATTTACCCTTTTTCCAATATATATATATATATATATATATATATATATATATATATATATATATATATATATATATATATATATAGATCGGTGATCTCGGCTGTAGCTCACTTTTGGCTGCAGTCCATCCTCCTTCCTGTGGCCACTATCCGGCGTGTGGAGCGATTATGTGCCGAATTCATCTGGAGGGGGGGTATGCATGCGATCTCCTGGGACCGGCTTTGTCGTCCCAGGAAGGAGGGAGGAGTGGGGCTCCGCCCGCTGCTGGAGATCAGGGAGGCCTCTACGCTTAAGCTGGCCGGAGATTTATCAGTAGGGGATCTCTCTGGGCGGACTGGATGCACAGTAGATACGTGAAGCAGGGTAGTTTTTGGACGTGCTCTACTGACAACAACTACTCAGTCACGTTCAAGAATATCTTGAGACACAGGGGGGTGCTCAAGTCTGCTATCTGGAGGGTCATGAAGGACGGGTCGGGCACGGACCTCTGGCTAGACCCTTGGATTGATCGGCGGTCGTTGTTGGACATCAGAGGAGTCCCGACTCATCAGGAGGACAGACGGGGTCTGACTTGCAGGCGCATCATTCGTGATGGGGAGTGGCGACCTGATTTGTATCGGTTCACTGAGGAGCTGGGCGGGAGCATTTCATCTATTGCCATTGATCCGTCGCTGCCTGCGGATCGGTGGATTTGGGAGTCGACAGGAGCGCCTGGCGGGACGGGGGAGTTCCAATTCCGTAGCTGCTACAACCTTATCCGGCGAGCTTTCCCGTTGTGTTCTGATTACGAGTTCGTCTGGTGCAAGGGTCTGGCCAGGAAGATGCAGTTGTGTGTCTACAAGCTTCTACTGGGCCGCCTCTTGACTAGAGATCGCCTGAGGTCGTTTGGGGTGCCGGTTCCTGATCCCAATTGTGTGCTGTGCGGTTTGGAGCCTGAATCTATTAAGCATATCTTCTTCGAGTGCACGCTGGCTTGGCAGATATGGTCGGAGCATATTCGGGTATTGGGAGTGAGTGCCTCCGGGAAGTGTGTGGGGGACATCATCAAGGAGATCCGAGATAGCCGGGGTAGGGGGCAGGACTGGTTCCGAACAGCCAGAGTTCGTCTGGCTGCTGCGGTTTGGCACGTATGGCGGGAGCGAAACCGTCGGATATTTGAGGGGCTGATCACCCCCCCAGTTGGTATTCTCCACAACATTGAGTATGATGTAAAGGCTATGGAGAATTGATGAGAGTTGAGTGGGAGTCCCACTCTGTTTGTATGTTGTAAGATTCTGGCTTTTCATTTGGAATAAAATTCACCTTTTTCCATATATATATATATATATATATATATATATATATATATATATATATATATAATATAATCAGTCGGATGGTTTCATATTATGGAATCAATTTATGTTACAATCGTTGAATTTAGATTGCAAGACTGAGATTAAAAGGTGAGAGTATCTACTTAACAGATACATGTTTAATCTCAACCTTGCAATCCGAATCCGACCCTTGTAACATTAGTTGGTTCCATAATATGAAACCACTCGGATTTCTGAGCGCGCGCGCGCACACACACACACCACACACACTATATATATATATATATATATATATATATATATAACCTTTGGTAGTATTTTAAATGTCACTGCTCACACAATGTAAGAGAATGACTCAGTCAACAAAGTTATTTTTCATTTACACCATTGTAAAAGGGCACGAGTTCAAGGCCTAGTGGTCCTTTTTTTTTACGGATTTTCTAGTTTTCCAGTTTTTTTTTAAATTTATTTCTTTAAACAGAAAAAAAGAGCACCATTGGTTTTTGTCACGAGAACCCAAAATTTCAGGACCGGCCCTGTAGCCACCTCTGAAATTCGATCATGACTGCCGGCAAGTGCTACTGGAGCTGTTGTTGGTGCTGCTCCTTGGCAGGGATACGGGAGTGGGTGACAGAGACAGAGAATTGGGGGTGGGGCAAAACCCTAATCTGATCCTAACTTATAATTTAAGTAACGGGTCGTGTGCCCACCCAACCCAACCAAACTTGTGGTATATATTAGGATCTGGTTTGGGTTCTTTTTCAAATTCAGTGAACCTATACCTGCCCCACAACTTATATATCTAACTTATAACTTAAGCTACGGGAGGGGTGTCAAACTGAGCCGACCCGTAACTTATGTTTTGTGTTAGGATCTGCTTTGGGTTTTCTTCCAATTCAGTGAAAATCCAAACCAGACCCAGTTGCTGTGCGTCTCCTGTATTTGAGGATTTCCATGTCTGTGTTGGATTCATGTCAAGTTGCTGTATCCGTGTCGCACATAGGAAGTGATACGCTCTCGACTGGTATGAACATTTTCCCCTTATTTGATAAAGGATGTATAGAGTAGAAAATGTGGCAGAAAATATATTAACCATTCCAAGGGAAACTTCACTTTGCACATGTGCAAAGAGAATGACAGGACAACTTAGTACAAGGAAGGTTTTAACTATAGAGGCTGAAACCGATATGTTTGGGTGTTTCAGTTCAGAATTGGAGGGTCCAAAACTATGGAAACCTATGTAGCATGGACACTTCATTTTCGTCACCGTGTCCATGTTTGTCACGTGTTGGACACGCTGCGACACGTGGTGGACACATGTCAGACACCTTATGTTTTGGGGCTTGTTTCTATTTTTTTTATTATAAAAAGAGACTGGACACGATTTAGGACACGTAGGGATACGTCAAGGAAACTGAAGGACACGTCAGTGACACTTCAAGGACACGGAAATAAAAATGAAGAAGATTGTTTTAATGAATTATAATAGAAAAAATTTCAATTATTTCCATAAATATTCTCCTTTTTGTTTGTCTGCCCAAGGAAATTAATGGTTTCCATATTTACTCTTATTGCCTCTTAGCCTTCCTGAATTGAGTAAGATGAAATTATATTTCAATTCATTTCCGTAAATATTCTCCTTGTCTATTCGTCTCCCCAAGGTAATCACTGGTTTTCATATTTACTCTTATCATCTCTTTGCCTCCCCTTAATTGAGTAATGATCAATAATTTTTTTCCTTATTTATTTCTCCATGTCTCTTTGTTTCTCCTTTTTTTTTTCCTAAATGGGTTTTGTTAACATGTGCCATAACGACAAATGTTAATTCATTAAGAAATGTGCATTTTATATGGGTACTCCCCGATCACATTTATAAATGCACATTTCACATCTATTGATACACGTTTTAAGTGAAATGTGCATTGATAAATGTGCTGGTGAGAGTAGCTATATAAAATGCACATTTATCAATGTGTTAACATGTACATGTACCCTTATGGCACATGTTGACAAAACCCTTCTTAAATTGTATGAAAATTGGAGACATATTTGGTGGTTTGTTTTCCTCGAAGATGTTGGTTTATTGGTTTTTTTTCCTGAGGCCTGGGCTCAAATGGACCTCCCCAATAATAGGTGTTTGTCTCAAATATGCTGTTTTATATAAAATGTGGTATATGTATATAACGTGTCCCGAACGTGTCATATCCTACTTCTTTAGAAAAATATGTGTTACTCTGTTCATGTCGCATCTTGTCGTATCCTGTGTCATGTCTGCGCAACATAGGGAAACTACCGAAACCAACCTATTCAAAAACACCAACACCCTCTGAAAGACTGAAACTGCTGAAACTGATAATCATAGGAAGGGGCAAAATTGAATGTTGCTTAAAGATAGATTAGTTGTAGATGTTATGATACTTTAACATTGAGGTGTCATCTCCATAGTTAAGTGATTGTTACGCAACTTGATTCTTATATTTCATTATAATAATACATTATAGATTTCTCATGAGTGTCCCAGATTTGGAGAACTAGGTAGGGAAAGTCCTCTCTCAATGGAAAGCTGTCTACCTGAGTAGTTACTGAAGTCTGTTTGGAGGCAGCTATCTAAGTTTCTTTGCTGGCCTTGCATCTAATCTATTGTCCACAACCAGTTATAATTTCACTACAAATTTTTAAAATATCATTAATCCTGCGGAGATGGACTCTTGTTGCATTTAGAATGACTTTAGCCCAATTGTCAGTAGTAGTAACGTGTGTGTAATGTTTCATGTTTTCGAACTTGACATTATTTTTATCAGTCACTAAACTACATACAGTAGTAATACGCCTTAGTCATTCTGGTGCTAAATCTGTGCACATTAATCATTGTCCATATATCCTTATTAGCCGTTCTTTAAAAAACCCAATATAGCATTTTGTTATGTTTTGTTTGTCAACCATTGTGGGTCTGTATAGACCTTACTTCCTTTTGTCTAGTGCTGGGGAGGTGACTTTGTTTACTAGCAATTAGCAACCAATCTCAATTTACCATATACTACGTTCCTGGTCCTCTTTTCTTGTTGCAAGCCCTTTGAATTCTCCTATGAAAATTTAAGGGGTATCTTGAGACTAATATCTAATGGTTTACTTCATGCATTAGGCATTAAATTTAGATGTCAACTGTAATACCCATATGAATTTGTCTCCTCTTGTGTTGATTCCTATTTGCACGAATGACACTAGTACGACACAATGTGGACACTGACACGGAGGATGGCGTGATTTTGTTTTGTGCTGGTGTTTTTAAGTGTCACTCCTGTTCGATATGTTCCGACACGACTTGCGCACGACATCGATTTTCATATTGGGTTCTTCATAGGTTGGTTTAGATTAAATCTACATAGAAAGTATAGATTCGAAGAATAAGCATGTTGGATTATTTATTTGGTGGTTTTGTGAAATATTGCAACAGTTTGCAGCCTACTCAGTATTTTGAATTAATAACTTTTGAGAGTATTTCAATCCTGGTTGCACGTTTAATTTGTATATTTCTGATTACAGAGTTGAGAACCTGAAAAAGTTTAAGAGTGAAGAGGGTGATTGTCCTACATTGGTGTGCACAGACTTGGCTGCCAGAGGACTGGACTTGGATGTTGACCATGTTATAATGTTTGATTTCCCATCAAATTCTGTCAGTGTTGCCTTCTCTGGACATTTTTACTTATTTGCTTTCACCTTGTATCTTTTTCTCTGTGGTTGCTTTGAACACATTTTCTTTTTTGACTAGATTGACTACCTTCATCGGACTGGCAGAACTGCCCGTATGGGTGCCAAAGGTATATTGAATATCCTCTCGGCTTGAATTAGACCGTCTTCTTTGAATGATACTTACTGAAACATGCTCTTAGTCATAAAATAATATGCAAAGCCCTTCTTTTGGAGATATGCCTTATTAACTTTGTTATTGGTTTTGGAAACATTAATTTAATACATGCCACTGACTGCTGTGAGAACCTATGTCAAGGAACACACGCATTGAGGCATGGTGTATTGAAACGGAAAAGAAGGAACCATGTGCCGATATATAATGCCCAATAAAAGAATGTATAGTTTTATGATCGGATGTCTAGCTAATGTCAACCCTCTCTATTTTGGTGCCAAATTCCAAGCCAGGTAGCTATGAGCATGAGAGGGCATGACAGACAGAGAACCTAGACGGTTGGTTGGTAGTTAGACCTACCTTTCGGCTATGCAGTTTAAGCTCATGCCACCAAGGAGCACCCTCCAAGTTTCCCTAGATGATAGACAAAGATATAATATGTTACTTTTTTTGTTTTTTTATCTTTTAGATGTTTGGGTAATGCTAGTTCGAGCCATTGGAAGAGCCTCTCTATGAAATAGGGGCAAGGCTTCCTGCATTTTTAACCATCCATATACTGGACATTACTAGGATAGTCGTTAGCATGCTCTTTTAGGAATTCCTCTAGGAAACTCTGCCTTTTCCTATAACCATCACCTTTGTGGCATTTAAATACCATGCTCGGGTACCCTGTGTTCTAAAAGTCGAAAAAAGTGATGCCTAGGCGCTAGGAGGCTATGGGATGCCTAGATTTCCACTAGAGTTGGCCATTTGGGCGGTGGTCATAGTTCGGCGCAAAGTGTACAAAGGTGCAAAAGCCTTCCAAACACCTTGATGCAAGCGCGATCAGTGTTCTAAAAATCGGCCTAGGCGGCTGCCTAGGCGCTAGGCGGCCGCCTGCCGCACCGAAAACCCCCAAATCGGCCTCCTAGGCGGGCCTGTTCGACCAAGTCGGCCCCTGTTCGGCCAAAGCGGGAAATTAAAAAAATTGAATTTTGAATTTTGAAATTTCAGAAATTTGAAATTTCAGTTTTGAAAATTCAAAAAAATTTCAAATTCTAAAAAAATAATAAAAAAACATTAAATTTAATAATAAATAAATAAAATTTCAAATTTCAAAGAATTTTAAAAAAAATATCAAAAATTTTCAAAAGTCAAAACCCAAAACTTTATTTTTTTTCTGTGCGGCCGCCTTGGCGGCACCTAGGCGCCCCTTTTGCCGCACCGAATCCGTCTACCGAAATTTATAACACTGAGCGCGACGCATGATGTCACGCCCCGATTCGTAGAGTCATTTATTGACATAATTTATCTCTTGGAATCGATCGTCGTCGCTTGGGCGTGATGCCGTACAAGTCTGGTATTGCACTTGTACAAGGCAAAGATGGAACATAATCGATTATCTTCAAATAGGGACACATTGTTGCGGCAGAAGCAGACAAATTGAAGTTAATGAGAACAATCTTTCTTATTGAACAGAAGCACATCACTTCTTTATGGCAGCGGAGATAAAAGGATAACTTGAAATCTCAAAGATATATATATATAGAACTTTATTCTCTTTATTGACAATTGAAGAAGAGTACAAGACTTGTATTGAAATATAATGCTCACAACACATCTCACTTTACATTAGAAGCCAACTGAACAATGCTACAAGCTTACATTGATATTTGGATACAATGAATTACAACTCGATATACCGACTTGGCTTACAATCTCACTGGTACAACTGATTACAATGTTCCATACATTATGTCCTTTATAAACAGAAGACATCATCTTGTGCAGGAGAGCTTCTGTATGTCCAACAAATCTTCGATGCCGCGGGACCAATCAAGCCAATCTTCGTGTGTGGAATATCCCAAGCACGAGCACCTGCCCACAAAACGTGGGTCAGCACATCTATGTACTGGCGAGCAGAATCCAACCCACTCGCCTAAACCAACACTAACTAGTCAATTTTAGCAAGCAATTAATACAATGATCTTTCTACTTGGGGTCTAGCATCAGTTTACAGTTCATGGGCAATAATCATGGTGAAGCATGTAAACATATTCTTAGCAATATTCATGTGAACATATCATTATAGCATTCTTGGTGTTATCATGCAAAGGCGTCATTGAGGTATCGTTAACATTAACATCTTAAACATGTTATGACAATTCTCATTTCAAGCATCACTTATGCATGGATGTTATGTTTGAGCACTATTTATAGCAAGGCATCTTTCTAGCATAATGAATTGAACATGTTAAGCAGGCAAGTTAAACCAACTTATACAATATCACAATTATGTGATTTCTTACCAATAGCCGACTTCTCGTACCTGCATCAAATACAGGTTATCTGATATACTTACTCTGCCTGCACAAAACATTCATTAGCATGCATCCTGACTACATGGTCACTGGTGTTGTTAAACCATATGGACTCTTCTCATTTCATTTCATTTTAAGATAATGCGGTCAGCATAGTAGGTGGCGAGCCTCTATGCCACCCCGTCTTATCCGTGCTCCCATAGCACTCATCATTATTTCCTCCTAGGCCGAATCGGTCCCCAGGGCCCTAGGAACCGTTCGAGGAAATTATTACTCAAACCTTGTATACAAGTTGTCCATGACCATGCGAATGCGTGTCCGACTCGATTGTGAACAAAATCGCATGGTAAAATATATTAAGGAAAGTAAAGGCAACAGTGCATCATTAGTCATATTCAATGACTTATTCATTTCATCATTACCATCATTTCATTTGGTGATCTCAACGATCCCAGCTTTATCATTTCTCATTCATTGCTTCATTGCAATGTATCTCATATCATTCCTTTCTAAAAAGGAACTATTCCTTTCTAAAAGGAACGTAACATTCATTCATTTCATAGGGACATTTATTCATTCATTCATTTCTTATAAGGGACAGGCAACATTTCATATTCTTGCAATAGTTATACAAGAGTACATGATTCTAGTGTCTCATTCAGTTCATTGGGTCGATAGCATAGCCAGTTCATTTCTTATTCTGTCATTCACAAGGCATCTCATTATTCAAGTGTTTTGCCGTTTCAGCAGCATTAAACATAAGGAATAATGTTATCAATTCAATCTCAGGCATCGAATCACATTAGCAGTTCAATGTGTTGTACATTTCAATAATTCTCAGCATAAGCATCTCTATTATTTAGCAACTAACATATGGGACATTTAGGGACAGTTCATAGCATTTCAATACTTCATTTATTAAGCATGAAGGAGTAAGGAGGAGGGAGGACAGTTCCACTCACTTGTAATAAAGGGTCTTCCTGTTCCGATCACACACAATTCCACTATGCGTAGCTCCACCAACGAGCCACATTCCAATACCCATTCCATCTAGCCAGCTAAGTGAGACTGCATCAGTCTTAATTCTTCCGATTCCCAACATAAGTCACGGTCTAATATTCTGATCCCATCCAATAAGCCAACCAAATGTCTCGTGCGGAGCGGGGCATTACATAATATACCACTCAGAAAAAGTTTCGTCCTCGAAACTTAAGGAAACAACTCTTCTACTAGATTCACTTAGTCACAACAATTCATTCATTCAGCTTCAATTCAATATTCATTTCAGCACACTCGGTCATCTCAAAAGCTATCCAACTTTACCATTTAAATCCATCAATAATTCGATCTGTCTATCTCTTTTTCAATTACTTGTAATTTTTCATTGATTCACCAACATTTCCTCGCATTTCTATCTCGGTCGCAACATATCACTTCGTTTGGATCCATACATATTTTAGGCGTCCCCAAAACATATGCATTTCAGCCAAAGTCCGCGCTAGTGCGATAAATTCTTCCCATAATGTTATCTCAGTCGCAACCAATCACTTCGGCTGGATCCATACACATATTTTAGGCGTCCCCAAAACATATGTACTTCAGCCAACTTCCATGTTAGTGCGATTCGATCAGCCACAATATAACTCTCTTTTCTAAATCCAACTTAGCATCCTTTCAATTGACTTATTGCTTTATTCACCTTGCCACAATCATTATCTTCCAGGCTACAATACTTAATATCAGGGACAACTTGGTTAAGCTCTATACCCAAGCATAACATTTCTAACATTCAATCAAGGGTCTAACTTAGAGCCAATCATATCAAGAGTTCACAACATGCAATCACATTCCTTCCCAATTCCATTAATATTTCTTACCGAGGCAATTCATCTTTTCTATAAGAGACAATCCGACGTCACCCACTATCGATTACCCAAGTCAGGGTATAATTCTATGCAACAGTCAAGGTTAACTTAGCTACCCGACTATAGGTACACTCAAGTCTTACCTTATGATTGCAATTCCCACTTATGGCCGATATAATCCTCAAGGGTCAAACATCTCTTAAGGCACAAGTTGAAGCATACATTCCCTTAGGCCAATACTCATTATCACTGCCTCTCATTCAATGCCACAAGTTATCCTATGGGTCTCCAATGGTCACAAATTATTCAGTCAATCTCTAAGGTTAGCTACGCTGACAGCTAAACTTAATCGTTTAGGTGACTTCCCTAGAGTGGACGGCTACTAGGGTTATACTAGTTTCTTATTCTTAAGGCCAACAAGCAACCAACAGTTCTAAGGAACTCTACCCAACCTATGGGTTTTAACTCAGTCTGAATAACTAATCGCCATTGTTGGTTATGCCAACAATTGGTCATACAGCCCACAGTTTCTAGGGTCAAGTCTATCTATATAGTGTCTTCCTCAAGGAAATAATTCCCACAGAGGCTCACTCTAGACTTACCCAACGATCGACTAAGATCAATCTATCAACATTACGGTCAAATTCCAACCCGACATACGATTCTTATCGTTCTAATAATCCATCAAGTAAATTCCCAATGATCCACATTTCTATTCCAATTCCTTTGTACCCACACGAACCCATAAGCCAAGGCTAACTATTCAAGGGTCATCGATTCCGATAGTCTTAACATAACTATGGAATCATACTATTCGGTCCGTATGACAGAGTCAAACCACTAGTCATAAGCCAACAATCTATATCCCAACCAACAATCACCTATACCGACGTTATCCAACACGTTTGCAAATTTCTCGTTCCCATTTGTTTCTCAATCATCAAACTATCTTACGGACATTCTTAAATCTCATGCAGCAATGGTCAAATAGTTCATCCATTCAATCCGACAATTTATGTATCACTTAACCATTCTCTATGCAACACAAATATTCAGGCTTGCTACTTGTTACTTTTCTAATCCCATTAGATCCTTCAGCATATATGCACATAGGCAACGACTATCCTTTGGTGATCAAGATGGATTGACATCTATTACACCTTAGGGTCACAGCACAGATCTCTAATATTTCTTTGATTCACCGACAATATTTTCAAAACTTTCAGTTACGTAACCAACTTTGTATTAGCGACATTTGATTTACATCCAACCAATCGAAGTCAACATTCAGATGTTCTAAGCCACAACATTCTCTAGCCAAATCCATTTACCCATATCATTCTAACTGTCTTACTAGTCCGAGTCATCACTCGACTAAACAATTTCTAACCAAACCAACCGTTACCATTTCCACAATCTCGCTACCCAACATAGCATTACCATCAGGGGACACTCGAGTCATCTTGCAATAATACATAACTCCCAGCTAAGTCTCGGCACTATCCAGTACCCACAGATAGTCTCATTGCTATTCTATGGAAAGGGTCAACATACATCTCGTTCTGAGGTGGTAGAGGCAATATACCACTCAGAAACGAAGCTATCCTTAAACAATACCAACTCAATCTATTCCGGACATTCGTGATCTATGATGATCACAACACTTAGCCAACATCTCGGTGTCTCAATATCATAAGCCAACATTCTTAGGGTCTCGAAAGTACTAGCGAGCACATATGAGTCAACTCACTAGTTCTGCTGAACTCATCCATCAATTATTCATTCCCAAATCTTTCCCCATCACATGCAATTCTCAACTTGTTACAGCATACCCAGCCACTTTTCTATATTCCCACATTTCCAACAGCATTCACAATATAGCATACTATGGCATCGAGTCATTGTTGGGTTATTTGTGTCCAAACCAACAACAATCATTCATTCAGGGGCATCACAATGTATATAGACTTATTGTATGGAACATCCAGAGAGCAGCCAAGAGGGTCAATGATCTTTCGGATACGAACAACATAGGATGATTACAGAACAACAACAATATAATCGCGGAAGCAATCTTTGATTTAATCGCGGAAGCAACGTTGAGTGATCGCGGAAGCAACTTTGGTTAATCGTCGATGCAACTTTGATTTGAAATGAATCAAAGAAGAGACCAAGGACGTAAAACCTGGCTCTGATACCAATTTGTCACGCCCCGATTCGTAGAGTCATTTATTGACATAATTTATCTCTTGGAATCGATCGTCCTCGCTTGGGCGTGATGCCGTACAAGTCTGGTATTGCACTTGTACAAGGCAAAGATGGTACATAATCGATTATCTTCAAATAGGGACACATTGCAGCGGCAGAAGCAGACAAATTGAAGTTAATGAGGACAATCTTTCTTATTGAACAGAAGCACATCACTTCTTTATGGCAGCGGAGATAAAAGGATAACTTGAAATCTCAAAAAGATATATATATAGAACTTTATTCTCTTTATTGATAATTGAAGAAGAGTACAAGACTTGTATTGAAATATTATGCTCACAACACATCTCACTTTACATTAGAAGCCAACTGAACAATGCTACAAAGCTTACATTTGATATTTGGATACAATGAATTACAACTCGATATACCGACTTGGCTTACAATCTCACTGGTACAACTGATTACAATGTTCCATACATTATGCCCTTTATAAACAGAAGACATCATCTTGTGCAAGGAGAGCTTCTGTATGCCCAACAAATTTTCGATGCCGCGGGACCAATCAAACCAATCTTCGTGTATGGAATATCCCAAGCACGAGCACCTGCCCACAAAACGTGGGTTAGCACATCATCTATGTACTGGCGAGCAGAATCCAATCCACTCGCCTAAATCAACACTAACTGGTCAATTTTAGCAAGCAATTAATACAATGATCTTTCTACTTGGGATCTAGCATCAGTTTACAGTTCATGGGCAATAATCATTGTGAAGCATGTAAACATATTCTTAGCAATATTCATGTGAACATATCATTATAGCATTCTTGGTGTTATCATGCAAAGGCGTCATTGAGGCATCGTTAACATTAACATCTTAAACAAGTTATGACAATTCTCATTTCAAGCATCACTTATGCATGGATGTTATGTTTGAGCACTATTTATAGCAAGGCATCTTTCTAGCATAATGAATTGAACATGTTAAGCAGGCAAGTTAAACCAACTTATACAATATCACAATTATGTGATTTCTTACCAATAGCCGACTTCTCGTACCTGCATCAAATACATGTTATCTGATATACTTACTCTGCCTGCACAAAACATTCATTAGCATGCATCCTGACTACATGGTCACTGGTGTTGTTAAACCATATGGACTCTTCTCATTTCATTTCATTTTAAGATAATGCGGTCAGCATAGTAGGTGGCGAGCCTCTATGCCACCCCGTCTTATCCGTGCTCCCATAGCACTCATCATTATTTCCTCCTAGGCCGAATCGGTCCCCAGGGTCCTAGGAACCGTTCGAGGAAATTATTACTCAAACCTTGTATACAAGTTGTCCATGACCATGCGAATGCGTGTCCGACTCGATTGTGAACAAAATCGCATGGTAAAATATATTAAGGAAAGTAAAGGCAACAGTGCATCATTAGTCATATTCAATGACTTATTCATTTCATCATTACCATCATTTCATTTGGTGATCTCAACGATCCCAGCTTTATCATTTCTCATTCATTGCTTCATTGCAATGTATCTCATATCATTCCTTTCTAAAAAGGAACGTAACATTCATTCATTTCATAGGGACATTTATTCATTCATTCATTTCTTATAAGGGACAGACAACATTTCATATTCTTGCAATAGTTATACAGAGAGTACATGATTCTAGTGTCTCATTCAGTTCATTGGGTCGATAGCATAGCCAGTTCATTTCTTATTCTATCATTCACAAGGTATCTCATTATTCAAGTGTTTTGCCGTTTCAGCAGCATTAAACATAAGGAATAATGTTATCAATTCAATCTCAGGCATCGAATCACATTAGCAGTTCAATGTGTTGTACATTTCAATAATTCTCAGCATAAGCATCTCTATTATTTAGCAACTAACATATGGGACATTTAGGGACAGTTGATAGCATTTCAATACTTCATTTATTAAGCATGAAGGAGTAAGGAGGAGGGAGGACAGTTCCACTCACTTGTAATAAAGGGTCTTCCTGTTCCGATCACACACAATTCCACTATGCGTAGCTCCACCAACGAGCCACATTCCAATACCCATTCCATCTAGCCAGCTAAGTGAGACTGCATCAGTCTTAATTCTTCCGATTCCCAACATAAGTCACGGTTTAATATTCTGATCCCATCCAATAAGCCAACCAAAATGCCTCGTGCGGAGCGGGGTATTACACATGACACTCGCCTTTTTGAATCAAGGCATACTTTTTGCAAAAATTGAAAAAAAATCATTTATTCTACCGTATACATCACAAAATAATAAAAATTAACTTAGAACAATATATGCTTGAATAAAAGAAATCCAACTATTCGTAGAGAAAATCGTATATGTGTCATTAATTTGAAGTAATATCCAAGTACAAAAGTCATACTAAAAGCTAAACACCAAAAGAAAAATATAGAAGTCATTGACAAGATCATAAAACCAGATTTCTGCATCAAAATCAGGTAGACCCTCAAAATTACTTTCTGCATGGTCAATTTTATATCCCTCAACATCTTCCTTGTATGTCTCTTCTGAATTTGCCTCTTCTTCATCAATTGGTACAGAGAAGAAGTTGATGCTACTGTAACCACATCCCTCGTGTTTGCTCTGGAAGTTGTTGATCTTTGTCTAATTGAATACCTAGGTTCTCCCACTCTGGATCCTCTAGTGACAAAACCCCACGTCAAATTGTCGGCATCATTAAACACAAGCTCATAGTCGCCTTGAGAGGCATCGTCCATCTTCCTAGTCAACCAATCATTGCTACATCAATATCTTTTAACAAAATGAGATCAATGGTGTCGCGAATATATATCTCCTCTTAATGCTCAATTATATTTCACAAACACCAATAATTCAATTTAGATTAATATAACATGTTTCTCTTTTTGTTATGAACCTGCAAGAAATTATAAACAATAACTAGTGAGAGAAACTCTACTTAATTAGTTAAATTAAATAATATAACATACAATGGCCTAACCCAAGGAAGCTTACATGTTCAAATACGCTCCAGTCTTACCCACAACCAGAAGCACTACATGTGAGAGTTAGAACTCAACGACAAATCTCTGTAAGTTTGGAGTCAAAGTACCAAACGTTATCCACCATTTAGCTCTTATTAATAATATTATCTTAGTAATTTTAATAATCAAACAATTTAGTGTTATACTAAGTATTGCTTAAATTTTATAATTTTTTTACTTACATGGAGCCTTAGTTTTTCTCAACCCTTATAGCTATTGTTGATCCGAAGTTATCCTCAACTTCTCTATACTTTGCCACTTCATCAGTTATTTTGTCTTGAATATCAACACTAGGGACCAATTTAATGCAATGCAACAAATCCTTGTTCGCCTCATCATCACTGCTAATCTCGGGATTTGAATAAAATAATTCTAGGTTCAAAAGATATCCAACTGCATGCAGCGGGCGATGAAGCTGGACCTCCCACCTTTTGTCAATTATTTTAAAGATGTGCTTGTATTTCTCTTTGTTCTTTTTAAACGAATTAGCAATGCTTTCTTTAGCTCTATCCATAGCCTCGTATATATACCCATAGGATGCCTACTCTCGCCATTAACTAGTCTGAGAACAAGAGGACCTGATATCTTAAGGCAAAGAAGTAGAATTCCAAAAGCTAGGTATCATGACAATATTTTTTAGCAATTTTTTCTTGCTGTTCCTTTGCCCATTTGCTATTTGCCTACTTCTTTGAAATAAAATAAACATTTTTCACAAGTTTTTTTTTTTTTGCTTGTAATGCTCTACATTGTTATGAAAGCGGTTGCGAAATATGTTTTTGCTGGCCTAAGCAACTCCTACTATCCTGTGAAACGCCTCATCATGTTCAAGAGACATTGACGAGTATAGATGAAGCCATTTAGTGTCAGTCTCCTTTCTACTATTCTTTTTATGTCCTCCACTTTCCCAATGTCTTGTAACATTAGGTCCAAACAATGGGCAACACATGATGCTAGTACAAATTCTTGAACCTTGCTTCCAAGAAGTTCCCTAAGAGAATGAACTATAAGTTAATTAACCTAACTAGTATAGTACAATACCTAACCTAAGTGTCTCAAGACAAGTTACATTAAAAGAAGGAAAAAGAACAATGTTTATCACCTGCCAAGATATTAGCTAATGCACTATCAGTGACAACGTGAACAACATTCTTCTCCTCGACATGCAATACAATCCTCTCAAACAACTTGGACATTTCGTTTGCAGTTTTAGAGTATGAGGAAGCATCAACATATTCAATAAACATGGATCCTGTAGGAGAATTCCCCCAAATTTTTATTAAAGTCAGTTGCCTTTATATGTCCATCCATCTTCCATTATGGAACATCCACGCTTCATCCAATCCTGTTCATGGTCTTTCAATCATTTTTGTTAGCTCCACTTCCTTTTTAAGTAAAGGAACCCTCACTTCATGATAACTTGGTGCTTTCAATCCTAGGCCAGGTCTGATTGCCTCTACCATGACATTAAAACTATCATATTTGACGACATTAAAAGAAACTCCAGCATCATACATCCATCTTGCTATATGTATAATGGCACGTTCTCTCATTTGCTTTTGAGCATCATTCTTCAATGCATCTACAATTAATGGTTTCCCTTTCGATTTTCTACTACTTGTTCCTGATCAGGAGTGTAAAGTACATCCAATGATCTTTTTGTCTTGGTCTTTCTGAACCAGAAAGTTAAGGCTTGTTGCTTTCCCCAGCTGCTTGCAGCATTACTAACCCTTTTTCCACGACAATGGACCTCCGCGAGTTCATCTTCTTCTTCTTCTTCAGCCTCGTAAGCAAAATTAAAATCACACAAATTGACCTTTGCTTTCTCTGCTTTCTTCTGGGCCATATACTGTCTAATCTCTTCTTTAACATGTTCTAGGACTTTCTTACAAGCTTATGCATTTCTGAATCATCCTACAAAAAATGTTGCTTCATCCTAGTAATCCTTCAACTTTTTACTTCATTACAGAATTGCATGGAATTCTTCTCTGGATGACAATATTTCCATCCCATGTCCGGCTTTGATGATTGAACTTCACTAAAACTAATATTTATCTAGTAAAAATACAACGAACATGTTATCAAATGAAGAATGAAAATATATTCTCAAATCACTGATGTAGTAGTACAAGCTCAACAATCATCATATAGTCTTCTAAGGATCTAAAATGCAATAAACACTTTTTGTTTAAACAAAGTTTAAGAACTTAGTTAAAGAGAGAATAAATCAGAAGATTCTATCAAATCAGTTCAAAAATAATATGCAGCAAGTGAAGGGGCACTATAGTAGTTAATGATGGATAATGCTAATGATATGATTCTGCATTCTGTTGCAGGCGTCTTTATATCCAAGTGCCATCATATATTTCTGCAGAAATAAATACAAAAGTAACAAAATTGATATAATTATGGTGTTAAAAAAGGATAAGCAACAATAAATTACTTAACTGAAAGGAAAACTTGCAATGTAAATCCAAAGACAGAACACTAATCACATCTGCAGACAAAGTATAATTATCTTAAAACAAAGAGTTGGATCAGAAGTGCAAATAAGTTGCAACCTTAAGCCTCATTAACTGCATCGACAACTAATTTAGCAAAGTGTTCAAATGGATTTGATGAAAATTTCTATGACGACTTTTGGGTTCAAAAATTTGTAAACCCAAACACAACAAGAACTAAACCCAAACACAACAAGAACATTAATCACATCTGCATACAAAAGTATAATGACTTAAAAATAGAGTTGGATCAGAACTGCAATAAGTTTGCCATAAGCCTCATAAGTGCGTCCACAACTTATTTAGCAAAGTGTTCTTTATCATGGGATAGAATTTTTGAGCTCACCATGGCAATTTTCATCTAATCCATTTGAACTTCTCTGCATTACACTTATTTTTGAAACAAAATTATTCTTTTCAAATACTAGAACTTTTTGTCAATAGCGTCTTCAAAATTTTGTTTCAATACTTAGATTTTATCTTGGTAGAATAGATTCTTGATTTTCTGTGATGTTGTAATTCGATTTCTAAGTTTGAGTATGCTATATATACTGAATGCCTACATTTTCTTTCAATTATCAGTCTTGCAGGGAAGACTTTTAGCAAAAAAAAGATAGGGAACTGGAGAGCCAAAAAAAAAACAGAGAGAGGGAACCAGAGACAACAAGCAAACAAAAAAACCCCAGAAAAACAGCAAACCAAAAAGAGAGTAGTAATAGAAAATATAGCAACCCCCCACTCCCCCCCCCCCCCCAAAAAAAAAAGGAAAAAGAACAGAAAAGTAGCAGAAGAAAACGACAAACAAAAAAACCTGAGAAAAAGCAGCAAAAAACATCAAACAAAAACAAAGAAACAAAATAAGTAGCCAAAAAAGCAGCAGAAAAAAATACCTAGAGGGAACCAGAGGCGGAGAGAGGAAACTGAGGCGTAAAAAAGGGGGGGGGGGTGCAAATAGAAGCAGAGACTCTTTCCTCTTTGTTATTAGTTTTTATTAACTTAGGGTTTTGTTCGAGTCGGTTTTTTTTACCAGGTAGGGACTATGCACTCAAAATTCATTAATCAAAATAGAATTCAATATAATTCATTAAGGCGTGCCTTGCTCTTGCTAAGACCCTGACCTTTGGTGCGCCTTTTGAACTTTGTGTTGGACGCGTGCGGAAGCGTTTGCCAACCAACCTGATCAAAACCAACCCCCGTCTAACGGACACCAACCACAAGATGAAGACAAGTATATGGCGGTGACGTACGTCACCTAGACAAATTTTAACATTTAATAACTCAGATGAAATTACAAGATTGACAGAACTCACGTTGATCCCTTTGTCCTAATAGGTTCAACCCCCTCACCACTCTCAAGAAAAAAAAGCAGAAGATCACAATTGAGATCACTCACCAACCCGTAGCAATATTCCTAACCGAAGTTGACGATTCCTCTATTAGATCTTCTTCTTCCTTCTGTCTTGGATGGCGAAGTCCTAAGAGCAAAGTACGGACTTTTTCTTAGATTTTCTTGTGGACGAGCATCCCGAATCTCCAATTTGTGCTATGCTTTGTGCCTCCACCCTCACCCCATATATATAGGATGAGAAAAATTCTATTTAGTTTATGATTTCTTACATAGGAAGCCTTCAAATAAGAATCCTATTACACCTAAAATAGCCCATCAATATCCTATTTTAATTCATAATAGGATTTTCTAAAATAAGAATCCTATTATATCTAAAATAGCACAACACCAATTATGCACATTCTAAATCTAATCAAATCAAATATTAATTAGATTTAGATTCCACAAATATGTTGTTACCAAATCCAGACTGGACTCCAACAATCTCCCCCTTCAGTTTGATGAGAGGGTGTTGACCTCATGGGTCCTCAACTGGACTCCATGTCTGTCGTCCCGCGACAGAGTTCCTGTTCCATGCCACTGATCTCCGATCCCCCGAGCTGCTTTGCATCTTCCTTTGTCTCCAGCTCTTCGACCGTCACGTCGACACTAGCTGCCAGGCGTAGCACCTCCTGCACCACTGGGATCCTGTCGATATCAATAACACGACTAAGACCGAAGCCCCTGACGATCAGCCTTACTGTAAGTCTCGGCTGGCTGTCTCCGACTTTCGACTTCCACCGAAAAGTGTTAATGTTCCGACGAGCTTCTTTACCCTTGGCTGACCCAACCAAGCAGACGGTACGGTTCTCCCGAGATTCGAACTCCTGAACCTGTCCACCTTCGTGTTCGAACTTGAAGCTCCCCCATACACGTGCGTCCTCGACCAGAGCATCACGCACTGTGCATGCCGTCGATGACCCACAGCTCCCCGTGAACTATATGAACGATGATGCTCCCGTCTCAGATTGAGTTTGCTGCAAACCTTGATCTCCTCCCTGGCTTCGAACTGCTGAAACCGATGTCGCTCCGTGAAGCTTTGGCAAACCACCTGTCGCCAAAACTAGATCCGTAGAGCAACCCCCACCTGGAGACCGACCAGCTATCATGGGACCGATAGACTGGCCCTCAATCTTTGACTCACCATCATTCGTCGCTTTGTCTCGACGAACCGAATCTTTCGTATCCCTCAAAGCTTCTCGAAGCCCCTCCTCAGCAAGTTCTCGACGATCCACCTCCTGTCGAACACCCCTCGAGCTTCCATCCGGTGTTTGTGGCCTGTCTGTACAGCTCAGCAGCTTGAGCCAATACATGCCACAACACATCTTCCCGAGCCAGCTGTCGGGAACCCTTCGCAAACATCCAATCTTTGTTCCCAAACAGACTGGGACAACCATTATCTGCCAACCTTCCTACCGAAACCAAGTTGTAGTACAAACTTGGTACATGTCGCACACCCTTGAGGCCGAGCTTCTCACCAAACTCCGTCGTCAAGTGCACATCACCAATTCCTACAACTGCAGCAGTCTCTTTGTTGTCTATCTTCAGACGTCCAAACCTGCCATCATGGTATGGCGTGGAGATCCTCCTATGTAGAGTGGCGTGGTATGACGCTCCCGTATCCATGACCCAGTCGTCATCATGCCACATGCCACAAGGTTCCTCTGCGTAGGTCGCTGCGATGATATCTCCAAACGTCGTGAGATCCTCCTGATCGTCCTTGCCTTTGGCCTTCTCAACTTTGAGCTTCATGCAGTTCCTCTTGATATGACCCCTTTCGTCACAATGATGCAGCCATCCGTGCGGTCCACAATCGCAAGATCTCGAGAACTCTCCCATGTCCTCGCCTGTGACTTGGGTCTTTCCTTCCCGTAGGAAGCCATCAATCGGACTCCTGCACGATTCCACTTGCTTGCGTCAGACTCCTCATTCAACAAGCTACTTTTGACTGCCTCCATCGCGACAACTCCATAAGACGCGGAGTTGCTCACCGACACCACCGTCTTCCAGCTTTCCGACAGAGAACTCAAAAGCAGTAGGGCCTGAAGCTCATCACCTTGTCAGACCATATTCATGAGAAGTGCTAACGGTGCGCTATGCCGTGCATTGTGCCACGGCGCTTGCCTATGCGTACACTTTAACAACTATGACGGTGGCCTAAACATTGTCACTAATCGGTCGACTAGGCAGGTAGGGCGGCTGCCTAGATGTAGTCACCGCTCCTTTAGGCATCTGTCTAGGCGGTGGCGAGATGATTGGAGATCGAACGGAGAAGAAACGAGTTGTGGGTGGTGGCGGTTGCCTATAGTGGTGGCACTTGGGAGCTGGAGGAGATGGAGGCGATGTCAAAGGAGCTCGAGGGCGGTGGAACCACCATGACACAGAGGCTAGGAAGCCGAGAGACTTGAGAAGGGTTGGAGTTCTCGGGCAAGCTTGAGACGACGGCTGATTATGCTCCCTATGGAAGGAGATCGAGGGGGGAGAGAGAGAGAGAAGGGGTGGGGGTGGCTCTGAGGCCGGTTTGCGGGTGCTACTGCTCCTCTTGTATGGGAGAAGAGCCAGAGAGGAGAGAGGAGAGAGGAGAGAGGAGAGAGGAGAGAGGGGAGAAGGCCTGCTTTGGAAGGGCTGCTGCTCTCCTTGGGAAGGAGATCCAGGGATAGGGAAGAGGGAGAGAAATTTTGAAGAGAGCTGAGATTAGGTGAGAGAAAGAGTTGTAGGGCTGGACCCTATGTCACTTCAGAGTCACTTGAGATTAAGAGGTTTGAAAATAGTAAATAAAATAATATTATTAATGATAATATTGATAAAATAATAGCAATAAATAATAATAATAGTAATACCAAGAACAACAATAATAATAATATAGATAATACCAATAATAATTATGGTAACAACTAAAAATAATAACAATATTAATATTAATAACTAGTAACAATTAATAATAGTGACAAGAATAATATCCATAATGATATGTAAATTATGTTTGTACTTCTACTTTGAATTTGACCATGGTTGATTATGTAAGACTATGCAAGTAATTTGGGGTTTTATTTTTAGTTCAACATGGTTTTATTTTCAGGAGGGTTTGTTTTGATACCACCTAGAACTAGGTGGCCACCTGGGCCGGTTATGCGCTAGGCAGCGGGTGCCTGTCCGACTGGCACCTAACGATTTTTACAACCTTGGAGATACCACCACCTTGTGTTGGGAGTGACTGTTTCTTTTACCACTTTCACCTTGAGAAATTTGAATCTTTTCAGAATCTTTAGTTTTACCTAAATTTAACCTTCCCTACACCTAACACTAAACCTATTGCTCACTGTGCAAGTAACCTCGCAACCCAATCCTAATTCAATTTGGACAATCACCTATACGGATGCCGTGGAGGAGAGAACTCTGCAGCAATCCCAATAGCAAAAAAAAAAAAAAAAAAAAAAAAAATCCAAACTGTCCCTGAGAAGTTTCTTCCATTGATAGTCTCAAATCCCAACCCCCCCCCCCCCCCCCCCCCCCCCCCCGTAAATTGAAGAGCTGAGAGGAAGAGTTCTCTCTACTCTCCCATAAAGTAGAGAATCAAATCCATCCTAATTCCCCTTTTCTCCAGTACCTCCTATCACACATTAACAACAATCTCTCTCGGTGGTGCCGTGAACACCCCCACCCACCCACAAACACCCCCCCCCCTTCCCCCCTCCCCCCTTCTCGCCTTTCCTCTCTGCCTCCTGACCTCTTCAGAACACCCTCTTCCATTTATTGCTTTGGGGTGCCCACTAATATTTTGAACTTGAGGTCTACTATTGCAAATAGAACCTTCAGTTTTTTCTCACCTTTAAAGCCTCATTTTTCTTGTTGATAGCAGAATATCCCCTTCAGTTTCTCGTGATGGTGGCCAACTGGTAGATTTATTATCACCAGAAAGTATACTTTTAGTGTGCTTTTCTTGTTCCTAGCCAATGATTCTTCATTTTGCAAGCAACTGACACAATTCTTCATGCAGGCAAAGTTACAAGCCTCGTTGCAAAGAAAGATGTTCTTTTAGCCTCTCGAATAGAAGAAGCAATCAGAAAAAATGAGAGCTTGGAATCTCTTAATGCAGGAAATGTTAGACGTGATATTGTCAAGCCACGATCGAATGATCAGAAACAAAAGGACTTGCATATCTCGATAAGTAGGAACCAGAGAACTAAATCTAGTGTGATGCCCAAATCGTCCAAAGTTGGTGGTAGGAAAGCTGCTCATTCGATTGCTCACAAGCCAGCGGATAATACAGCTGGTAAAAGATCAGCACCTAGCAAGCCTAGAAAATTTGCACAGCCAGAAATTTTTTCTGCAAGTGGCCTGAGAAGAGATTCATCGAAGCCAGTGAAATCTTCAGCGAGTGGCCCGAGAAGGGATTCGTTGAAGCCAGTAAAATCTTCTGCAAGTGGCCCAAGAAGAGATTCATCGAAGCCAATGAAATCTTATGCTAGTGGCTTAAGAAGAGATTCATCCAAGGGTGGAAAGACAAAGACCAGTGCTGGAAGATCTGCAACCTCCAAGCTCAGAGTTGTTGGATTCAGGGGGCGTAGTTCTGCGAAAAAGGATTCATTTAGAGCCAGCTGATATTTGGTTACTCTATGAAGTACCTTTTGGGCTCTTAAACAATTTTGTATATACCAAGAACATTGCAGATGAGCTCCACTCGTGTGTTTTTAAATGACCTCTGACCAGTAGACTTTATCCTTTGATTTCCAGTTGACGGAGGTTGCCACCATGACAGCAGGCACACCAGAATTTGTATTGCTTTATGTTGTTTTGATGATGATGTTTTTTGTTTTTTGTTGCAACTGATTTAAAGCTCTAATAGATTTGTGTTCAAGAAAAGGTTATGGTTCTATAGTTATAATTCTCCATGTGAGAAGCTTGCTCTGTCACGGTTTTGAGTTCCAAAAGTAAGCCCAAAATTATTAATGGTTAGGTTTGGATAGCCTAAACTGAACTGATACGTACCTAGGAGAAGATCAGTGCTGGATGTTGCTTTGGTAGTGGTCATATTCCTGCAGAGTCAATCACAGTATCAGAGCAACAATCCGGATGAAAACATTTATGAAGGTTAGTTGTAATTTCCAGCTCAGTAGCCAGCTCACCGACTGCATGGACCAATCACAGTCTATCAGTGACCACAAGTGCCACCTCAGCACTAAGACATCAAGGGAAGCTGCACCTACAAATAAGAGGAGAGTATGGAAAAGTATCAGAGAATTGTGGAGAGTATGGAAAAGTATCAGAGAATTGTATTGTTCTTTACATTTTGTTGCTTCATTTCCTTTGTTGTTCTTTACATTTTGTTGCTTCATTTCCTTTTTACTAGTGTACTCGTTTCTTTCCCAATTCTTCTATAATTCAAATGTTCTTCCTCAATTCTCTTTTCTAATACCCAATTTCTCCTTCAAATTGACCTAGCAATGTCAAATTACTTCACCTATACTCCAATTTCAGGATTGGTATTAGAGCCGTTCGATCCAGTGTTCGAGACCAGCAGGGAGGGAAGCTTCGGCAATGGTGAATCGGGTAGGGTAACTTCAGAAGGAAGGAGAATTGCTGCGGATGAAGATTGATTTCTCTCCATCGAAGACACCATGGGAGAAATGTCAGGTTTGAGCCATCAATTCTTCTCGACTCCAATGCCACACTACACCATGGCTGCACAAAGTCCTTTTTCTTCCATTCAGATGTCTCTGCACAATGAACGTGAGACAAGGATCAAGATACTAACTGCAGCAGTTCAGAAATATAAAATAAAAAGGGATTCAAAATCATTTGAAGAGCAGTTTCAGAAGCCTAATAATGACTTGCTAAATTTGGCAAGTACATTCCTAAGTTCTCCACTACCTGCTACTGCTATGATAGAGAAAGGAAAAGTTGAACATTACAAAGGTTTTTACTCGGAAGTTCAAACTGAAGAACATGACTTGAAGGTGTTCGATGATATGTCCCTGAAGAAAGAAGGCACTGTCAGTGTCTGTCTCGTGCCGAATAGCATTACTCTTCCGATTTCTGCACCATTTGCAAATGCATCAGCACAACAATTTCTTGGAATTGCACAGATGGGAGTCTCAGTCCCTTCACCCTTAGGAAGTGCACAGATGAGTGTTCTTGAGTACACCAAGATCCATATCAGTACCCACAACCACATGCTCAACCCATGATGGCACACCACTCTTCATATGTGTCTAGTGTCCCTCACCTAGCCACCTCCATGGACAATCATATGCAAAGCTTCATTCCCACCGGTCAGAATGTGCAGAATCCTATGTATACTGGAATGAATTGCCAAGGTTTGCAGAATTTGGGACAAACATATCCTTCTCCATAGGATCAAACCTATATGACAGAATTCTCTATACCAATGCCAAGCCCCTATTATCCTGAAATGAGTTTCCAAGGGGTGTCAAGTCCTGTGTATATTGAGATGAACTATCAGGGAATGCAAAATCTAAGACAAGCACCCCCTTCATTAGTACAAGATGAATTTGGTGACAACTTAAAAGGGTTCAGTAGCTTGAGTGAGTGTGTGAGGGAAGTCGATCCTGCTAGAGAAATAAATAGTATTGAACCATATCTAGAGAAGTTAGTACGAGAGGATGGAAGTCACACAGAAGTTTCAAATTGCCAATCAGCACTTTTAGCTATCATTGAAGAAAAAGAGAGTGATAATCTCAACCATCAAAGTTATGACAAAGAAGACTATCTATATGATCATAGTTTTGAAGTTGACTAGGAGTTGAAGTCAAGAAGTTTCAGTTTCAAATTAGCAGGGACCTTTCAAGCTGCTGGAAGACCTGAGAATGCAGATGAGTGCATGGTTCTAGATAATGTGGTATTTTATGACATCTGCTTGAGAAAACTCAAGCTCGCTACCCCTAGCTTTAGAGATTTGAATCACTTGAGCTCTGCAACCGTGAGTGGAGTAACCTGCTGCCTTCTTTTGCTTGGGCAACTGAACTCAGATTTGAGGAAGATGGCAGTTAACCTAATCCCCTTCCTAGTGAGGGTATGGGATCCAGGTCTATGGGTGCACAACATTACATTTGATGACTATCAAGGTCTTCTTGACAGTGGGTGGAGCAGATCTGGTAGTGTCCTGTACCCACATGTGATGGAGAAGACATGTTGCCCATCTTATACAATTCGTTTGAAGGCTAAAGATCTAAAGATTGATAGTGAGCTCATATATACATATGCAAAGATTGATATGTTGAGTGAAATAGAAGAACTAATTCTTATGCCAAACATTGCTAATCTCCGATGGGTGATCGTCTGTATGTTTCAAGATGCAGTTGAAAGGATTATCAAATCATCTATACATCAATACCGGTACCTAGTGATGGTATGGGATCCAGGTATATATTCTGCCTGCAGTCATATTCCTTGCATTTGCAAGCTGCAGCTAAGATCCTTAGAACATATTGTCTCTACCTTGACCTTGGGACAAGGTCAATTTGAAGGGGTGGGTATTGATACGTACCTAGGAGAAGATCAGTGCTGGATGTTGCTTTGGTAGTAGTCATATTCCTGCAGAGTCAATCTCAGTATCAGAGCAACAATCCGGATGAAAACAATTATGAAGGTTAGTTGTAATTTCCAGCTCAGTAGCCAGCTCACCGACTGCATGGACCAATCACAGTCTATCAGTGACCACAAGTGCCACCTCAGCACTAAGACATCAAGGGAAGCTGCACCTATAAATAAGAGGAGAGAGTATGGAAAAGTATCAGAGAATTGTATTGTTGTTCTTTACATTTTGTTGCTTCATTTCCTTTTTACTACTGTACTCGTTTCTTTCCCACTTCTTCTATAATTCAAATGTTCTTCCTCAATTCTCTTTTCTAATACCTAATTTCTCCTTCGAATTGACCTAGCAATGTCAAATTACTTCACCTATACTCCAATTTCAGGACAAACCCGAAAATGATTTCCATGTCAAGTTATCACATGTGGTTTTAAAGTTTATCAGATATGACATTTGTAGTTGTCTAGCTATTCATGTGGAGGGCAACGCAGCAGGTAGAGGTGCATGTGTGGTTGTAATTAAAAGAAAACATGTGTGCGTGGGTTGTAATTAAAAGAAAACATTTGTAGTTAGCTCTGACTACATATAAGTTTGGTCAAACTTGGCCGCATCAACTCTTCGGCTTTCCAAGTTGTTTAAAGCTTCCGCAACCATTGGTTGGAGGACCTACGGGCAAGTCATCATCATCTCTTCCCTGTAATGTATGTATTATGACTTCTTACCCTTCCATTTAGTTTGTATTTTATAGATTTTGATTTTGTCATTTAATTTTATATTTTATGGATACCTTGATTTTGTTTAGGATTTGATTAGTAAGTAAGAATGGGATTTTGTGGAGGATATAAATAAATAGCCTTCATAGCGACAAACTTTTACTATTTGATACTTTACGATATTTTAGGCTTATACACCGTAGAATCGAGGGTTCTTTCTACATAAACATGTTTCACCTGCGTTAGGTGCCATCAGAAAGCTCGATATATTAAAGCCAACGAAATAAACAATGCCATGCACCCTAATGAAATTGATTCGAAGAGTGAGATCCTCAAAGTGCAAATATACACCTGATACAGATGAAGTCACACTGAATTTTTATAAACAACACAGACTTTGGTCGATACACAAATAATACATTACATGTGTAATAACAAAACGTCTACTTCCAACTGGCTACTACTCGTCGTCTTCGTCGTACAAAAACTACAGATATAGATCAAGAATTGTTTTCTATTTTATTGAGTCTAGAAAAAATATAAGGTTGATCGTATTGGCAACTGGCTTTCTATACTCCACATTTAAAAGCCTACCTACATACCCAAATCCTATATCAATTCCTATACCCAATCCTATATCAAATACCCATAGAAAAAGTCCATACATTATTTGAGCATATATTAACATAAGAACCCTACTTGGGTTCGGGTTCCAGAACATTTTGGTCTTCCTGAATATCTGTAACCACTTTTTAAATTACGATATTTATGGATCCGAACTCATGACGAGTTATGCCCTAAAAAATGCTATAAATAGATGAGAACTTTTCATTCCAAATCATTTATTCATTCCTCTCTTCTCTCTCTATTTAAAAACATTTCAGAGCTATTCACTTTCATATCTAGCCTTTAATGACTAATAGCCAAGCCAAGTGCCATTCCGTTTCAATCTAGAGTTTGGTTGTTCGAGTTGTGAAGAAGGCTCTCCGAAAACGTTCCAGTTTTCATGTTTGTTGTATTTGAAGTTGCGAGTCCTTCGGATAAGAACTCATGGTTGTAAGGAGCTACAAGCGCTCGGTTAAAGCTTGTGCCATAGTGGATTAACATCGAGCAAGAGTACTCGAAACTGGATTAATCCTCTCAGAGAAAAACCGGTATACATCGCTGTGTCATGAGTTTGCTTTTCTGATGCTCTTTACTCTCTGCATTTAAATTTTCATAGTTTGCTAATTTATCTATACCTTGATACTGCTTAGAATATTTTAAATTGGTGATTATATTTTTGCTGCACACACACACTCTATTCACTCCCCTCTAGAGGTGCTCAACGTTCCTACAATTGGTATCAGAGCATGTTATATACAAATATAACATGATAGAGAGCATATATATATATATATATATATATATATATATATATATATATATATGGCAGCCGTGAAATCTATATTCACATGTGAAGGGCATTCCATAAATAGACCCCCACAATCTGATGGAACAAACTATGCATATTGGAAAATAAGAATAAGTTTTTTTTAAAAATTACTTGACTTCGATCTCTGGTCTATAGTTATAGACGACTACAAAAAGACACCAAGAATAGTGATTGATGGTAACCTTGTGGACAAGCCACATGATAGATACACGGATTCAGAGAAGACACAAGCCAGTCCTGACACAAGAGCGATCAATGTACTATTATGTGCTATTGCTAAGACTGAGTTCAATAGAGTATCTACATGTACCACTTCACACGAGATCTGAAAACTTCTTGAGGTAACTTATGAAATAACTTCACAAGTGAAGGAATCCAAGATCAGCAGACTAACACAAGAGTATGAGGCTTTCAAGATGAAACCAAATGAGTCAATCACACAAATGTTCACACATTTCCTAGATATAACTATTCCTCTATCTTCTCTTGGTAAATATTATAGTAACCATAAAAAATCAGGAAGGTGCTCAGGGGCCTAACCAAGAATTGGAACTCGAAGGCAACAACAATCATTGAAGAAAACGATCTCACCACAATGTCACTAGAGACGCTGATAGGTAAACTCATGACTCATGAGATTGACCTATAAGACTTTGAAGTGGCAACCCCAAGGGAAAAATCTATCGCCTTCAAAGTACAAGCTAAGAGATTATCCAGTGAAGACACTGACGACGAAGAGTCATAGTGATGAACAAGACCTACTGGTCAAAAACTTCAGAAAGTTCTTGAAGTTTGAGAAATAAAACCGAAATAAGAAAGATGTCCAAGAAAGCAATAAAGAAGAAACAATATGCTATGGATGTAAAAAGATCGGGCACATAAAGAAGGACTGCTCAATAGCCAAGAAGAGCAGTCGATATGAACGATCAAGCTGAAAGTCAACAACTGATCGTAAGTATGCAAATACAAGCATCTTGTATGAAAGCGAGGCCAGTGAATCAAAAGAGGAAGAAAGATACAACATCTCTAAAGATGTCTACTTAATGGCATTTGATCAGGTATCAGACAATCCTCTATACGATGATTTTACTTTTGATGAACTCTCTGATGCTTTTAGCAATTTACTTGACGAGCACAATGGCGTGTTAGACAAGTATTAACAATCTCGAAAAGAGATAAAAGTATACACAGCCGAAATGGCTAGACTGTCTAATTTATTGTAAGAAATAAATGAGACATCTACCACAGGTAACACGAAAGAATTGGCTAATATTAAGCTAATTCCTTATGAAGCCCTATGCACGGTTGATAAAGAGAGAAGGACTATGCAAAAGTGCTTCTTCTATATGATTATGAGAAGAGACTAAGAATAGACACTGAACAAAGGCTGAAAGACATGACCGAGAAACATGTAGCAGCTTGTTCAATCTCAAAAAAGTTAGAGATAACATTAGGCAAACATGTTGCTCCTGTTACACCTCCTAAGATCTGTCCTACCATACAATATATACCAAATAGGACACGATCAAAGAAAGAACACAAGCCACATGTTCCACACAATCATAGTTTTACTTACAAGTATCCACGGAAGACACAAAAATCTCATGTCTGCACAAAATCAAAGGACATTCACTTTAGAATTATCTGCACATACTGTAGTCAACATGGGCACATATCACAGTATTGTAGAATCAGAAAGCTAGTGGACATGAATAAATATACTTAGATACCCAAAGGTAACAATGCTTGACCCTAAAAAAAATAGGTACCAAAGGTCACATCTACTTGTCTTGTAGGTGGGCCAACCCTCTTATGCTAGAAGCAAATGGATCCTCGATAGAGGATGTTCGCGGCACATGACGGGTGACGTATCTTTATTTACGACACTATCAATAAAAAGAGAAGGATACGTCTCCTTGAGAAATAATCGGAGAGGTAATATAATAGGTAACGGTACTGTTGGTATATCCCCCTATCCATAAATAAAAGATGTTTTTCTGGTAAAAGAATTAAAATAGAACCTGTTAAGCATTAGTCATCTTGCCAACAATGACTATGGTATCAATTTTGTTAAAGACAAATGTTATATATATGATATGTCCACTGGAAATCCAGTTTATGAAGGAATCAAGGAGGACATTATTTATGTATTCTTTTTAGAAACTACTAATAGTGCAGGTAAGTGCCTAGTAGTCAACCAAGATGAAAGTTGGCTATGACATATGAGACTAGGACATACAAACATGGATATCATTTCAAGGTTATCAACGAAAAAATTGGTAAAAGGACTACCAGAAATATCATTCAAGAGAGACATGGTCTGTGCTGAATGTGAGAAAAATAAAGCAACTAGATCTTCTTTTAAATCCATCAACATTGTAAGTACTTTTCGACCTTTGTAGTTGATTCATATAAATTTATTTGGACCTAGTAGAGTCGCCAACCTTGGCGGTAAACTCTATGCTTTTGTTATTGTTGATAATTTCTCTCGAAATACATGGGGTTTTTTTTATCAAACAAAATTGACACACTTTTTAAATTTGAGATTTTTTGGAAGAAGGTTCAAAACGAAAAAGGTTTCATGATTACTCGTATCCGAAGTGATCATGGAGGTGAATTCGTAAATTTAGATTTTAAATTTTTTTATGATATAAATAATTTCTCGCATGAGTTTTCTTGTCCTAGAACTCCCCAACAGAATGGTGTTATAGAGCAGAAGAATAGAACTCTAAGTGATATAGCTAGAGTTATGCTAAACCAACATAATCTTTCGAAATACTTTTGGGCTAAAACTGTAAGTACAACTGGTCATGTTTTAAATAGGGTACTGATTTGACCTATATCGAAGAAGACACTTTATGAATTATGGTTTAATCGCATTCCAAATATTTCTTATTTCAAAGTTTTTGGATGTTGCTGTTTTATACTGAACACCAAGGATAACTTGGGTAAGTTCGACCCTAAGGCAGACGAAGGAATATTCCATCATTATGCTTCCAAGAGTAAGAGATACAGAGTCTTTAATAAGAAGTCTATGATTGTTGAAGAATCAATTAATGTTTTATTTGATGAGCTCAACAGTCATATAACAAGTGATAGCGATAATGAAGACGCAAGAAAAACACCCAAGACAACTACAGCTAATCCAAAGTAATGAAGATCTATTTAAACATATGAATATTATTTCTAATACAATTTCTATTCATAAATCAAAAACTATTTTCAAAATACAAGCCTACCGAACTCGGACCAAACTCTGGCCGAGTTTGGTCACCCGTCGAGAGAACTGACCTATCAGCTGCTGGCCAACTTTCTGTTTAGACCACTTCATTTTCTTCTCCTTCTACACGAACACAGCCACCCCAAAACCGAAAAACCTAACATTAGCCCTTTTGTTTCTCCCAAATCTCTTGGTGTTAGGCCTACTTTGGATCTAAGGGTTTTGGCACGTTCTCTTCCACTCTACGTCGCTATTTTTTTAGTAATTCATACTCTTTTCTTGTCAATTTTCTATGGTGCCTAGATATTGGAAGAAAAAGAAAAAAAGGGAGATGGTGCTTCTACATAAAGCCCATCATACACGCCTCTTAAAAGTCTATTTAGCCCACTTCTACCATCCAATGAGGATGACTTTGATTCTACGTTGTTAGTAGACTTAGAAATCTTACTCGCTTGGTTTCATGTCTTTCACAAACGTCTCATATGTCCGAGAAATTCCATTAATTTTAACATTTTTTCGGAATATTGCTTGACTTTCCAAAACGTTAACCTACGCGAATATGTAAAAATTTCCAATTCATTATACGACAACACTGTTCGAATTTTTATTGCAACTTACAATATTCGTATGGTACAATATATTCCTCAATCTATCGGACTGAAATAAAATTTGATGATGACGACTTAAGCGAATGGCTCCAGGTCCCCAACACTGGAGATGCTTTAATCGACATTACCACAGTCCATTTGGTTTCGATCTAGACTTAAAGACTTTCAAGGACACAATTTGTGCTCCGAACCCTAGACCCCAGGGACGGCTCATGTCACGTTACTTGAACCAACATTTCTACGAGATTTATCATATTATCATTATATCTATCTTGTCCAAAATGGGATCTACTGATGAGATCACGTATTTGGAGCTGTCCGCCATGTATCATATTCAGTTTGGGATTCCCTTCAGTCTTTCCAAAACTATGATGTCAGCCATGTACAACTGCAGGAAGACAAGACGTAACCTCATCTATCCTATGGTTCTTCCTATCATCTTTTATAGGTACAACATTCCATTGGATTCTTGTCCTATCGATGGTACGCCATCTGAGATTCATAGATATAGAAAGTTTTCTGTCCCTATTCCTCCTGTAGTTGGTGCCGGAGGTATTCTACCTGTCGAGGCTCCTCATCCCGCACTAGTCCCTCCTACTGATGTCCCTTCTAACCGTACCATTGATCAGCTTTTCGACTGATTCGAGGCTCGCTGCATTACCGAGGATGAGCGCTATCAGACGGAGCGCATGCATCAGCGAGACACTGACTACCATTTCACATACCAGTTCCAAACTTCACGGAACGGTATTGCTGACATTCAGTGACCCTAGCTCATTATCCTAATGGTTCCCACTCTGATTCTTTGCTATCCAGACTTCGATGGATCCAGGTTCGAGGATCGTCAGGCTCGACACTACTTCGACCCTACTGTAGCATACATTGATCCCAGTCGTTCCGCTGACACTGGCGATGATGAGAGTTGATGAGCGTTTAGGCTTTTTGGTTATGTATCTGATGACGATGATGATCATGTAGCACTTTTTAGTTGATTTTAATTTTATGCACTGGTTATGGTAAAGTCTCTTTTAGACTTCCATATTTTATGAGTTTATGCACTTGTATGTCTATGCTACCGAGTTTTAGTGATTTCTACCATTTCTACTTATGCAGTTAGACATATTGTTGGCCATGTTTATTTCTCTATCTTTTTGGTATGATCTTGTCTTTTTTTTCCTTATGTTATTTATGCTCATAATTTGCGGGAGGAGCTTCCGTTTTCTATAAATAACAAAGGGGGAGAAGAGTGTATATACCAAAAGCAACAAAAGCAACAAATGTGCCAAGTACCAAACAAGAGGTATAATTTTTTTCAAGTTATTTTTGATATTTGGTGTAAACTTAAAGTTGTAGGAACGAATTGTAAAGCGCAATACTCTAAGGGGGGGGGGGGGGGGGGGGGGTGAATAGAGTAGGCAGCGAAAATTAGCTAATTAAAAATGTTAGCACCAAGATCACATATAATACTATTCCAGTCGGAAGAATCCTAGCTTCCAGTTGAATCCACTATGGTAAAATACCGCAAGTTTTTCATCCGAAGTCCTTGCTGATGGAACTGGGGATTCCCAAGACCCTAGTTTGGTGTGCATATTGATCGATAAAAAGTTAAACAGATATAAACGTGTTCTAACCCTTCATAGGCAGAAACTAGGGTTCACGAATTATACATGCGATAGAAAAAAGACAACAGTTCCTAGTAATCTCGAGTAGTCACGATCCCAAGATCTTATGCACATATTCCTTCATCGAATTGGACGTCGTGTGGGCGACGATCTCCTAACCTTTTCTTCTCCTTGGCAGCCTTCCTTTCTCTCCTTACGTGAATCACGAATTTAAATAAAGCTTTTTATTTCTGATAATGATTTGACGGTCAGAGAATAGAGGATATATATAAGGCTACGGCATGGACCATGAGAAAAAATTAGGGTTAGGTCTCCTAACGGATCTATGTATCCCGTGTTCAACCCGAACACACAACCCAGGCCCATTAACAATAGCTCGGTCCACTAGATGTTGCACTACCTTCCTAATTCTAAATTATGATTATGGACTCCTTTTATTATATGCTCGTTTGGCTCCCCATGTTAAGATATCGAATATTCGTCGATCAAATTAAGTTACTGACAACTATATTGATCAACATCTTTATCCTTAAATAGTACCACTCAACTTAATTTGTCATGTCGGATATAATCCACCTACAAGGTTTACATGGCAATCCTTATGAGCTCCTTAAGGGGACATCATCAACCCGACATATCGAGACATGAATTCCTGTCACAACCTGTACCCACTTTTTGGATACGAGACGTGTCCAAGCCCAGCCTACGCCGCAGTGTCGGCGGTAGTACGCTGTCTATGATAAGCATTATCCATACAAGTACATAGTTCACATTTATCATCCACAACTAAGTTATAACAAAAGATTAAACTCAAGTCTTAATAAATAATTTAAAGAAAGATCCACTACAACTCAGCTAGTCTCGGGAACAAACCCGCTAAAATAAATATAAAACTACTGAATCTAAAGTTTGCTAAGCTCACTAGCTAAGAATAACATGAAAAAGCATAAGAAAGAAAATATGCTACTCCATATTAGTAGAAGTTACCAGCACAATGGTAACGTCAGGGTCACCAAGATACGCATCATAAACCTCGGGGCAAACCACGTCGTCTAAAGCTGAAAAACAGTTATCCAGTCAGGATTGGAGCAAGATCACTATAACACTACACTACACAATATAATATACATGCACACAAAATAACAATAAGAAAAAGTTGAATATGATATGATACCACATAGACTACTCTATCTTGGGAAATAGTTCAAGAATACAATTATGACATGGAACAGTGAAGGTATAATTAAGACACGAAGACAATATAAGAAAACGATGAATATAGGACAAACCTTTGGCAAAATGTCAACACGAAATAAATTATGTTGCTGTGTGTTTTAGAATACAAGCGTTCTGCATGTGGACGGGTTAGGACATCCGGCAGTCAGTACTGAGGTGCATCGACTACTATCAATATTAACATTGGAGAAAAATTGTACATTGCGTAGACCACATGCATACTAGTTGTATTCACCCTCCCGACTCTCTCACAAGTAAACATGATCACTTTAACATTAACTTTAACTTTAAACATTGAACATTGAAGATAGAACATTGAACGAAAATATTAAGTGAACATGTATGGTTATGGTAACAAGTGTAACTCTCGTGCACCAATGATATAGAAGATAAAACTATCAATTTAAGGAAAAGAATAGCATGCAACATAAAATAAAGGCAACGTAGGTCATAGTGATACTTGTCTTGCTCTGCTAGATGAAGAAGTCATAACTCAAACGTCGTAGATCGATCTACCCCGTCACATAAATAACCATAAGTTAGTTTATGAAAATTCCACTCTAAAAACCCTAGAAAGTGGCTAATGATTTAACATAACTAATTATTTTTTATTCTAAAATAAATCATCTAAAACCTAATTTAATATAATATAATTCTAGAATTAAAATTAAATACTAATTTTTAGCCAAGGAAGATAACAGTTTCTAATTTGGAACCCGTGGCATGCAAATCGAGGCGCATCGATGACTAAATTGTCAAACGACACAAACTCTATGACATGAGTGTGCACCCTAGTAGATTTCAGTACCACAAGTGCACTAAAATCGATCGTGCCACAAAATCACGTTTTGGTCAAAAGATATCGCCGTTATGGCTATCTATGACCAAATCGATGATTTATTGACAAAACTAAGTTCTATAAATTAGTAAAAATAATAGATTAACTAATTAATTTTTGGGAAAAATATATGTCATAGAACTCTGTCTTAGCTTTCCGAAACTTCAAACGGTTCGTGATTCGGATGCTTGGTTCTCCCGGAATCTCGAAAACACCAAAACGTGTCAAATTTCGGACAAGTAGCACTCTACAAATTTTTCAGAAATTTAGGTTCAGAAATTACGAAAATAAATTAGATATTCAGAAAATATACCTCAATACGCTTCCATAAAAAAAACGGCGTGCGAAAAGCTCTTCTGGTTTGGCGGCAATCACTTCGGGAAGTTGAAGGACTCCTAGATGAAACCTCTCTCAAAATCGACAGGAATTTAATTAGGGTTTCAAATATAATAATATATATAGGAGAGAGAGAGAGAGAGGCGGTGCTGACTCATTCTGGTGCCGACAGGTGGGCCAGGGGGTGTTGACTGTGCTGATGACAGTATAATTAATTATTTAATTACAAAAAATTATTAAAAATTTATTTTAAGTCCAAATGATCAAAATAAATTGCAAAAAAATTCAAAAAATTTCTAGAAAATATTTCTAAGTGTCTAGAATCTAAATAAAATATTTAAACACAAAATATCATCATGTGACCTTGCAGTAAATTCTAAAAACCTATAAAATATAAATTCTATATGTTTTAATTATCTAAAATTTAAAAAAATCCAGAAAAATCCTAGAATATTCTAGAAAATATTTATAACCTAGTAGAGCGTAAATAAAATACTGGGTCCAAAAAATAACTCAGAATGGCCATATGGTAATATCATGAAAGTCAATAAAATATATAAATCTTCACAAAGTAAATATTTAAAAATTATTTAAAAATCATAATAAACTATAAAATTGCTATAGAATGTTTATATAACCTACCTAAAGGCTATATAACCATAAGATTGTCCTAATTTACCTATGGGCATAGGCATGACATCCTCTGATCATAGAAATCGACCATAATCTAATCAAATAAAATTTTAAAATAAATCCATAAATTTTTAATCGGGGGTGGCAGATGCCACATACTATCTCCCTTAAAAATATTTTTGTCCTAAAAAATCAAACATACGAGTTTATACATAAATATAGTAATATATGCAAGCAATCTTCTATGGCAATCTAATAACAATTCTTACCGTAAGTTATGGGAGGGTCATTATTGAAAAAAATCAAATTATCATGGCCATAGGGGAATACTTCGTGTCTTCGATTGATTTTTTTTGAAATAGGTGACGAAAAATAATAAGAGTTCAAGGAAGATGGGATCGATTTGCAAATATGGGTTTCAAGGGTGAATGAATAGTTCAAAAGGGAGTTGTCAAGATCGTTGCGGTTGCGATCCTAGAGGGAAAATTTAACTATATCTCAATCCATGTAGAATAATCACGCGAAGAGCGAACCAAGTGCACTAGGTTGATCAGACCATCATGCACCAGTTCTGATTAGAAAATACATTAATGGACATGCCCAGATAACATATGTCTTGAACAAGCTCGATAAAAGGATGAGCTTATAAAACTAGGCTATTATAGCAGTATTAGTCAAGATAGTTAGAATTATGGGTACACGAGAAGATGAAGAAGGTGTGAATAGTTCAAGTTCTTCACATAAAACCTAAACTCATCCGGTGTTTGTGCCTATACATTCGTCCTATTGTCTTCTTGTCTAAGGTCGTGGTTAAGGTCAAAAGGAGTGTTAGGTCGCGAGGCATTCTACCCAACTTATACAAGCTAAAATAGTAATGTGATGGGACAATGGAACATGTCTACCTAGAATGAGTCACCTTCCTAACCTTTATCAAGCACGAAGGAAGGGATAAGAATTATGATAGAAGGAATCAAGTAAGTTGCAAATCAAGGAAGTCAGACGAGAGTTTGAAAATGGAATCGAGGAAGAAGGTCAAGTACGTGGATGAGATCCTAGACTCTAATACTATATGTGGATGATGTAACTCTCCTAGAAGTTATTCTAAGTCCTATCTTCAATTCTATTTGCAGGCTCACAACTAGTACAACTAAGTTGAAGTACTAACCGTGAGTTCGCAACCTTATTCGAAACCGGACCTACATGGGCCACCATAAAAACTTGTCACGACCTGCACCTGCTTTTTGGATACGAGACATGTCCAAGCCCAGCCTACGCCGCAGTGTCGGCGGTAGTACGCTGTTTATGATAAGCATTATCCATACAAGTACACAGTTCACATTTATCATCCACAACTAAGTTATAACAAAAGATTAAACTCAAGTCTCAATAAATAATTTAAAGAAAGATCCACTACAACTCAGCTAGTCTCGGGAACAAACCCGCTAAAATAAATATAAAACCACTGAATCTAAAGTTCGCTAAGCTCACTAGCAAAGAATAATACGAAAAAGCATAAGAAAGAAAATATGCTACTCCGCATCAGTAGAAGTAACCGGCACATTGGTAACGTCAGGGTCACCAAGATACGCACCATAAACCTTGGGGCAAACCACGTAGTCTAAACCTGAAAAACAGTTATCCAGTCAGGCTTGGATCAAGATCACCATAACACTATGCTACACAATATAATATACAAACAGGCAAAATAGAAATAAGGAAAAAATGAATATGATATGATACAACAGAGACCACTCTATCTTGGGAAACAGTTCAAGAGTACAATTATGACATGGAACAGTTGAAGGTATAATAAGACACGAAGACAATACAAGAAAACGATGAATATAGGACAAACCTTTGGGTAAAATGTCAACACGAAATAAATCACGTGTACTGTATGTTTTAGAATACAAGCGTTCCTCATGTGGACGGGTTAGGACATCCGATAATCGGTACGTGAGGTGCAACGACTGCTATCAACATTGACATTTGGAAAAAATTGTATATTACGTAACCACATGCATACTAGTTGTATTCCCCCTCCCGACTATCTCACAAGTAAACATGATCACTTTAACATTAAATTTAACTTTAAACATTGAATATTGAAGATAGAACATTGAACGAAAATATTAAGTGAATATGTATGGTTATGGTAACAAGTATAACTCTCGTGCATCAATGATATAGAAGATAAGACTATCAATTTAAGGAAAAGAATAACATGCATCATAAAATAAAGGCAACATAGGTCATAGTGATACTTGTCTTACTCCGCTAGATGAAGAAGTCATAACTCAAACGTCGTAGATCAATCTACCCCGTCACATAAATAACCATAAGTTAGTTTATGAAAATCTAACTATAAAAATCCTAGAATGTGGCTAATGGAATAACATAACTAATTATTTTTTATTCTGAAATAAATCATCTAAAACCTAATTTAATATAATATACTTCTAGAATTAAAATTAAATACTAATTTTTAGCCAAGGAAGATCACAGTTTCCAATTTGGAACTGTGGCACGCAAATCGAGGCACATCGATGACTAAATAGTCAAACGACACAAAATCTATGGCATGAGTGCGCACTCTAGTAGATTTCAGTGCCACGAGTGCACTGGAATCGATCGTGCCAAAAAATCACGCTTTGGTCAAAAGATATCGCCGTTATGGCTATCCATGACCAAATCGGTAATTTATTGACAAAACTAAGTTCTACGAATTAATAAAAATAATAGATTAACTAATTAATTTCTGGGAAAAGTATATGTCATAGAGCTCTGTATTAGTTTTCCGAAACTTTAAACGGTTTGTGATTCGGATTTCTGGTTCTCCCGGAATCTCGAAAATACCAAAACGTGTCAAATTTCGGACAACTAGCACTCTACGAATTTTTCAGAAATTTAGGTTTAGAAATTACGAAAATAAATTAGATATTCAGAAAATATACCTCAATACGCTTCCAAAAAAAATGGCGTGCGAAAATCTCTTCTGGTTTGGCGGCAATCACTTCGGGAAGTTGAACGACTCCTAGATGAAACCTCTCTCAAAATCGGCAGGAATTTAATTAGGGTTTCGAATATAATAATATATATATTGGAGAGAGAAAGGCGGGTGTTGACTCATTCTGGCGCCGACAGGTGGGCCGGGGGTGGTTGATTGTGCTGATGACACTATAATTAATTATTTAGTTACATAAAATCATTAAAAATTTATTTTAAGTCCAAATAAATCAAAATAAATTACAAAAAAATCCAGAAAATTTCTAGAAAATTTCTAGAAAATATTTCTAAGTGTCTAGAATCTAAATAAAATATTTTAACACAAAAAAATTATCGTGTGAACTCGCAGTAAATTCCAAAAACCTATAAAGTATAAATTCTATATATTGTAATTATCTAAAAATTCTAAAAAAAATACCAGAAAAATCCTAGAATATTCTAGAAAATATTTATAACCTAGTAGAGCCTAAATAAAATACTGGATCCCAAAAATAACTCCCAATGGCCATATGGTAAATCATGAAAGTCAATAAAATATATAAATGTTCACAAAATAAATATTTAAAAATTGTCTAAAATATCTAAAATCATAATAAACTATAAAATAGCTATAAAATGTTTATATAACCTACCTAGAGGCTATATAACCATAAGATGGTCCTAACTTACCTGTGGGCGTAGGCATGACATCCTATGATCATAGAAATCAACCATAATCTAATCAAATAAAATTTAAAAAAAATCTATAAATTTTTAATCGGGGTGGCAGATGCTATAATTCCTTTTATAATCAATAGCCCATCATACATACAATATTATTACCCAATTCATAGAGGTTATTGACCCATAATGAATCTCACTCTTTTATGAGTTAAAGTAATGTACACTGTATATATATGTCTGTTATTATATCCGGATTAAGAGCACAAGCATCCATAATAACAGAGGTGTTTGTTCTCTTATGTAGTCAGTATAAAGAGAACAACCTCAAGTGGTCATGTTCAATACACACTAAGTGTACTAGTGTAAACCTATAGTCAAGATAGACTAATACCAGATTACATTACGACCTTTCCAATGGATTGTCCAAGTCCATCTAGGTTGTGAACTAGTTATATATTCCATAGGGAAATGATAATATAATCTTCTGTGTGATACCACACACCATATTATCTATAATATAGAATATCAGACACTTGCAACAAATACAATATGCAAACATTTGCCCATATGATTCTTATTCAAAATTTAAGGAAATAAAGTTACTACAAAAGTGACGCTTTTAGTATATAACCCTAACACTTGCAACTTCTACAACGCGAGCTTTGATCTGAAGTACTCTACCAACTTCAATTATGAAGTATCTTTCTTCAATCAAACCTCTTATTACAATCACACTGAAACTTCTAGACCGTACCGCACTGACAAATCGACTAGAGGATTGTATCTGGCTTGGGATTTGAAAATGAATAGCTTAGAACACTTTGGAATAACGTATTAAGCTTAGAGAGAAGAGAAGAGAGAGGTGTGTTGAAATGAGGGAAATTCTTCTCTATTTTTAGTTTTTTCAAAAGCAGAATTCGGACAGAATTCAGACAGAATTCGGACAGAACTCTATGAGAGAATCTCGACAGATAGCCGTTGCATCCGTAACTGCAGGATGACCAAGTTTAAAATCCAACGGGCACTAACCAAACTCGGGTCAAATTTGGGCCGAACTCGGGCCAAATTCTGTTGGAGTTCTATTAGGATTTTTGCAAGCTGGTTTTTGGGATTTTTGAAAAGTCAAGCAGTTAGAAAGTAGTTTGGGCTTTCGTAAGTGGGTATGTTTTCAAAATGAAAGGATATTTTGAAAAAGTTTCTTGGGTATCCTATTTACCAGTATGATGCAGTGTACATCGTATTCCTAGACTCAATAAATATAAAAAATACATTGATAAAATAGAAAAACTAATAGCCCTTTGATGACGCATTTTTTCTGATATTTAAGCAAACTTGATGACATCTTTTTCCAGTATGACGTAGTATACATCGTATTTCTAGACTCAATAAATATGAAAAATACATTGATAAAGTAGAAAAATCAACCCAAATAGGTCGTTGGGCGGTTCAGAAAAATCTTCTTGTATAACGTCGTCTTTGGCCTATCATTAATAATTCTCCATTACATATTTTCTAGTTTGATCATGTTTGATAATGCTTACTGCATGTCTACAAATACATGTTAGGCGAACAAAGCAGTGTAATGCATTAAGATACAAACATATCAATATGATGTAGAACATTAGGACAATGCTCAGTTCAAGTAGCAACATGATAGTGATTACATGAATATTAGTGACGTCATTATGTTAAACTTAATTGATTAGCCATATTCAAAAATATAATATAATCATTAGGCTAACAAAAGTTTGCTAATTATTAAAATAAGGGAGATTGTTGGCCCATTGGTCATACTCACACCTGATTTTGATAATCAATATAGACTTTGGTCGATACATACATAATACATTATAGGTACAAGAACAGAACATCTACTTTCAACAAATTACTACTCGTCGTCTTCGTCGTACAAAAACTACAGATACAGATCAAGAATTGTTTGCTATTCTATTTTGTAATTTTTCTTTTTATTGGGTCTAGAAAAAATATAAGGTTGGTCAGATTAACAACTGGCTTTCTATACTCCACATTCAAGAGCCTACTTATATACCCAATCCTATATTAATTCCTATACCCAACCTTATTAATTCCTATACCCAACCTTATATCAAATACCCACACAAAAAGCTCATACATTATTTGAGCAGATATTCGCATAAGAACTCTACTCGAGTTCGACCAGAGTTCAGCCCGAACTCTGTCCGAGTTCTGTTGTTATGTTTCCAAAACGTTTTGGTCTTCTTGAATATCTGTTGCCACTTTCTAATTATGATATTTATGGACCCAAACTCATGTCGAGTTCTGCCCTAAAAAATGCTATAAATAGAGGAGAAGTTTTTATTCCAAATCATTCATTAATTCCTATCTTCTCTCTCTATTTAAAAATATTTCGGAGCTATTCACTTTCATATCTATCCTTTAATGACTCCTGGCCAAGCTAAGTGCCATTTCGTTTCAATCTAGAGTTTGGTTGTTTGAGTTGTAAAGATGTCTCTTCGAAAACGTTCCAGTTTTCAAGTTTGTCGTATTTGAAGTTGCGTGTCCTTCGGATAAAACTCGTAGTTCTAAGGAGCTGCAAGCATTCGGTTAAAGCTTGTGCCATAGTTGATTAACATCGAGCAAGAGTACTCGAGACTGGACTAGTCCTCTCAGAGGAAAACTAATATACATTGCCGTATCATGAGTTTGCTTTTCTGATGCTCTTTACTCTCTGTATTTAACTTTCATAGTTTGCTCAATTCTCTATACCTGTAATATTGTTCAGAGTATTTTTAATTGGTGATTATATTTCTGTTGCAAACAGGCACTCTATTTACCCCCTCTAGAGGTGCTCAATATTCCCACAGATTTGAATAAATGTTGTAACAGTTCCAGGTTATGGTTGTTGGGTTAGGTTTTAATGACATCAATCATAGTGGTTACTGGTAGTGTAGACGAGACATCTTGTAACATGCTAGTTGGTAGGCTCGATCCTACTCACCAGTATTATCTTTCCACGATGATGAATAATAAAGTTGTTAGGATGTAAGAGAGTATCATTCCATAGCCGCATCCTCCACTATCGTACGTATGAGACCACAAGAAGGCCAAGGAGTTGAGTCTAGGATGCTCGTATCCCGTAAGCCAATGACGAAAAAGGTTAAAGACTCCTCTCGTGATTGTGTATGAATGCTCAACCGATCCGAATGAGTGCATTCAGAGCTTCACTAATCGTGCCTATGGTTTACCGAGTGTTCCCCATCTCCCTGAAGGAAAGGGCCTTTGAATGGTTCAACTGCCAACCCGAGGGCTCCATATCCTCCTTTGATAATCTGTTAAAAAACATACCCATTTCCTTGGAAGCAAGAAGCGGAAGAAGACGAGCAACAACTTGTTCATTCAATAGGGACCAAAAGAATCTCTGAACAAGTATCTCAAGCGGTCCGAGGACATCCTTGATGAAACCGATTGGTATGGATAATGTGCCCGTACTCACGTTCAGAAAAGGCACCTGCAAGGACACAAAGTTCTTTCATGAATTAAGAAGACTTTTGTTGTCATAACAAACCTCTCTCTCAAATACATCGCTAAAGATACCTTGGGCTAGTACAAAGGACGACAAGGTGGACAAACAATTGAGCGATGGACGATTAGGGTTCACGACTGTCAAGAAGGGTCATTGGATCCCTATAACACTAACCCTAGGAATATGTTCTTTCATATCAACTGAGACACAAACATATTACCAGCCCCTCCTGTCAAATCATGCAGTGGGTCTATTGCTAATATCACAAAGGCTATTATCACTCCCAGTTTTCGATATCCATATTTTTATGAATATTCTTATTCATATATTGTATTTCTGTATTTATCCTATATCTTGTAATGCTATGATATCTTTATACCATTACTGTGCATACAGATACTGGATCGATATATCTTGTTTATTTATGAGCCCCTCTCGAGTATTGTACGGACGGATCTCCCGTAGGATAATCTAATGGTTTAGAAAATGCATAATTAGATTTATGCATCATAACTTAGATTTATGGTTTCTTGATAAGATAACCTAACTGGAGTACTATACTAGACCCCTAGAGAACCTTTAGACCCTAGAGAACCTTGGCAATGATATGAACTTGTTCTAGAACCCCTATGTAGAAGAAATTACCCAAAAATTCTTAAAATTAAGAATTTTCTGACCCGACGGTATACAAAAAAATATACCACTCGTGCTTTTCACAGTTAGTAACTAGTTGCTTACTGAGATGTTGCTTTGTCCATTGGTTGGATGTGCTTTTAAGGTAGAGTTGTGATTGGCCTAGGGTTTGAATTTATGAGTTGGGAGCCATCCAATGGCCATTCAAGTTTGCAAAAACCCCTCACTCTTTTTCTTCTTCTCATTTTTTCTCTTCCCTCATTTCACTCTCCTCCTATACTGTGTAAGCTCTTTTCTTGATTTAGGAGTTGATGTTCTAGGGAGCTGACCCAAAGGTCAAGCTTGTGGTTGCCTCAAGCCAGGTGGTGGAGTAGAATACCTATAACATGGATAATTTAGGGTATTGAGGCAAGTACACCTTATAAAATAGGAAATAAATGTCATGATTGTTGTTTTATATTGTTCCTCCATTATTCGAAGTGCTATGATTTTGCTATAGACCACGAGTGGTCTCCTGGTACTAACTATAGCGATGTTAGTCATGTATCTGTATTTTGGCCTAGCCAGTACTGCTTCGTGCAACGTACGCTTTGACGAATCCTTTCTGCATTAGAATTATAGATATGCTAAGCATCATGCCGTAGTGATTGCATTGGCGTACGTTATATGTTGTTTCTTTCTTCCTTTATCTACTTCTTGTTCATGCTGGAAGATTATGCCATGATACCGTATGGTTCTTCCAACTAATATTACTTTTACTCCATGTTCTATTATCCATATTGATACGTATATTTTATTCCATATCTTATACCTTAGTATTTGTCTTGTATCCAGTACCCATATTGTATCCAGTGCCCATACTTATCATATACTCGTATTGCAAGCACCTATATTCACATGTATCTTATAATTATTTTGCTGTAAGAGTATCGAGTCATATAGATAGATTGCCCGTAAGGTAATCAACAAACTAATTAACTGATTTATATATATTGATTTGGATTTTGATTTTTGGCAAGATAATTATATAGAAGACTACCCTAGACCCCTTAGTTACACTCTTGCCATTGTCATTGACTCATACTAGGCACATACATAGACTAATATACCTAGAAAACTCTAAATTGATTTTTTTCGAGCAGACAGAGTACTAACAATATTCTGTCAGTATATTGTTAGTGTCACTATATTGTTTATAGAATATTTGGTTTGTCAGCAATGCTGACTGGTCTGCTCACTTAATCATCGGGCAATGTGTTTTTATTCTACGGTCTTGATTGGAGCGGGATCAGACTTAAGTATCCAATGGTTCCTCCACACTGGCGCGCTGTCTTTCATCTCTTATAAACCACTCTATATTATCTCTTTGATTCTTTTTTTTGCTCTCTTATTCTCAATTTCACTTCCTTCTTCCTTGATTAAACTCTAAGAGTAGAACCTGGGCTAGGAGCGGGCTTGAGGCTTGGTTGTGGTCTTTAGACCCACCTAGGAAGAGGACTCGAAGGTTTGAGCTAGGGAATCTTGGGTTATGAGGCAGCTACACCTTGTACTTGTGATTAATTTGATTTCATTGAGTTTCATTCACCTGAATCCTATTAAACTGTTGTTACTTAATAATATCTATTTCGTTTCAGTTTTCTCATAATTCTTGGTGAATTTTTGTATCTTCTTATTGGATTTTGGCTTGGTTTTGATTTTGGTTCTAGTTTAGGATAAATCCTAGGATACTAGGTGTGAAACCTTAAGTTTTATATCGATGCTTGTGTTTTGACCCCAACTACAGGTTCTAAAATTATGAGGTTATCTTTAGCTCCCGTAGTTGTTGGGAATTCGTTTGATATAATTTAGAATAAGTGTTGGACCAACAAAACAATGTCGAAACTTCCCTTTTTAACAACAAATTTAGTATATTGTTCTTTGAGAATAATAATATACTAATAGTATAGTGTCAAATACTTAGAGTATTTTGTTACTTTGTTGATTTTCAGGATATGATCTTGGTTTGCGTATCATTTTATCATGTTGACATTTAGCATTCCCCAAAATATTTCCTAGTGATTACTAGAATTTTTAGCCCTAATATATGTGCTACCATAGTATTTTTTTTCCAGTTAAAGCGTGTATCCTAAATTATCTAGTTTAATCAGACCTTATGGTTTGACAAATGTTTCAGATCAAACTCCTATAATGTGTATATATTGAGGATTGTATTCTAGTGTACGCCCTAGGGCGTTAATTAGCTATAGTATGGCTTGAGTACAGATAGTATTCGATACCCGTATGTTGATATATGAAAAATTCCATGGTTGAGATAATTATTAATGATATGGATACTTAATGGATTAACCCATGGTTTACCTTTGTTCTTAACCTTTCTACTATGTATCCATGCTGACTCATACCAAGTTACCCTTTGAGCTATCGGTCTTGTTTTTGTACCGAGGTGCTCCTATTTAATGTTATATTGAGGTACTACATCATTGTCATAGTTATCATATATACCTTGTTTCATGTGAGGATACCCCTGTAGTAGGTCAGTGATCGTAGCTTTGACTAGGATTGTCACCTGTCACGCCTCACTCCCAAATATATGGGATTCAGGCATAACCTGGCCAGCTGATACAACCTAGAGTGTGTTGCCCAATTTAACGGACTCACTTAAGCGTACTACGCTGTAAAAGTAACTAACCAACACATGCAATCATGTAAATCTCATCCACAGATAACATAAAGGGAAGTACTAAAATAAAAGAAGAGTAGTTGAATATCCAAATACAACTGAATGAAAATATAAGT
>JANAVB010029219.1:0-12500 GCA_029216955.1 Iris pallida | reverse complement strand
AAGAGGAATCAGAAAGACGCATGGTCCATTTGATGCATGACTATGTATCGAATGATTTTTTATCTCCTAAATAAAATGATAAACTTTGGGAAGTGTGCAGCGTACAGACTCGAGGAAGGCATCAGTGATTAAGACAAAACATCATTATTATATTTTTCATAGCTGTACACGAGCAGTCTTATGCGGCTATTTCCAAGATATAGTTAAACGTTGTTAAACATTTTGTATTATGCTATCAAATGTCATGCGCCTAAAGCTATTTGATGCATGATCAACTCATAATGAAGAGATCATGTGCTGACATGGTAGTGTTTTGTGTAGCACGTCTCAAGCCACGTGGCGAGCTATACGTGATTCTTGAACATGTTCACTTCCTACTAACTCCAGATGCTTATGCGCTTATTCATTTCCATGCACCTTTGAGACAAAAGATAGTATATTTTCTTCCAATGCACGCATAGTTGTTCCAGTAAAAAAATATAAATAGAGGACAAGGTTTCTTGTCCGGGACATGTACAAAAAGACGTACGCAAGGAGAGACTACGTATGCTACATTCTGCCAAGAACTTCCACAAAGAGAGAGAGAGAGAGAGAGAGAGAGGAGAGGAGAGAGAGGAGGAGAGAGAGGAGAGAGAGAGCTTTCAATAATAGAGTTCCCTTTGCTGTCGAGAGTTCATTAATGAATAAGCTTCATCAATCATCACGTCAGAATGTCAACGAAGTAAAGAAGTCAAAGTAGACTAAGTCTATCACCCCAATATTATGCTAGAATTTGTGTTCTCGATGGACCAAAGCCGTCAAAAATTGCATATTCCGACGGTTTTGGTCCGTCACATGGTCCGTCAAAAATAAACTTTAGTTTACTGGAAACGACGGTTTTCAGCCGTCGATAAGTAGGTGGAATAAATGAGGGGTTTGTTCTGTCAAGCCATAAACGCCTGACTTGATCCGCCAATGAACCCGCTAAATTAATTTGACACAACTACCCATTCTTGACAGACAATATCCGTCGAATATTTGTAAAATATTCCCCATGACTATTATTAATTAGTCAAATCTGATTTCAAAAACAAGTATGTACTTATTGAATCTAAATGTAATTCAAGAAACTCAATTGAAAATGCATACACAATTTAGAATGAATATAATAACCAATCATTTAAGAATCTCAATTGATATTAAATATCACTAATTAATCATTGTCTTTGTAGTATCCAAGTACTTGCAATTGTTCTCACACATAACATCCAAATCAAAAAAATAATATAATTTTAGAATACATGCAAACTTTACTCCAAAAAGTAAAAGAGAAAAATAATATTCAAATCCTAATAAACTGAACGGACACCTTTGGCCAATTGATTAAATCACCGAGTATAATGTCTTCAAACTTTCCATCTCCTTCATACAAATATGCATTACAGTCAAAGATTTCATCGACAATGATATTATAAATATCTTGGTTTGGTGGTGTATTCGAATTTAAGCGTCCATAAGCAATATGTTTTCTTTTGAAGTCCTTTAGAAAACATGTCTTAGGCAAGTTAGATTGTTCATGTACCTACAAGCATTGAAACACAAAGATATAATAACATTAGCTACAAAAGATACAATTATTTAAAAAACATATACTCATAATGTGGAACTAAAATTCATGGGATCACAATGAAATTAATGGAGATGTAATTGAAAAAATGGAGGAAACAAAAAGGTTGAATGTAAATGCAGAAGTTGAAAGTGAATGTCCTAATGGATAAGTGAATGGTCTGTAGGAATGCATATACAAGCAAAATTCTAGTAACTTGGTCAGTATTTAGCTAGCTATGTAATCTACCTAGAGTGTAAATTTACACTAATATATATTTTCACACTCTATATCGGTATATAGGTTAGCCTGGGGGTATATATGCCCCAACTTTCCTGAACTTAACCTACTGTATTACTTGATCTTTGGACAAGTCTATAACATAGTAGAATGGAAGGACAATCATCAAGTAGCCATAGCTTAGTAAATTGTTGATACAGTCTAAAATGGACATGTTCTTCCCTGAATTCAATCTTCTTGACAATTGTGAACATATAACTGATAACAAGATGCCATATATGTCCTTCTATTCTTCTTGGTACAAACTTGTTGTGACCCACTGTTCTTACTAAGAATTGTACAGTTAAATTTAGTTTGAGCCAAAATTTCCTATTGTAAGGACAAAGATTAAGATGAGTCCCAATTACAATTTGTAGCATGTCTGAGCAAGAAAAAGGAAGGGATTACAAATTATACAGATTCTAGACTACACAATTTAGTCAAAAAACCTAAATAAATTGATTGGAAAATATGATCAACATCAAGAGTGAAAGGAAAGATTTCACGGCAGGTACAGTCTGTGGTCTCTCTATGAGAAAATCTATAAGAGAAAAAAATATGGTTTATGTTGTTGGATGTAATATTTATTCAAAAATATATACAAGAGCAAAAAAATGTAGACAGAGCCAACAACAACTATAGTATCAGAACAAACCCAAAGAGAGCATAGTATCAGAACAAAATCCAGAGCAGCAACACAGGAAGTTGGCTATTTCTTGTTTGAAAATGTAGTATGTATTCAAAAATTAGAAGAACAACATAGTAGATCCATAGTAGTAACAGAAGTTGGATCTTTATTGTTCAAAAATGTAGCGTCTATTAAAAAATGTATCAGAACCAAAAATATAGACAAAATAAAAAATATAGGTAGAACCTAAAGATAACATCGTATCAAAACCAAACCTAAAGGTGACATAGTATCGCAATAAAATCCAAAGTTGCAATACAAGAAGTGAGCTCTCCATAGACGTAGGTTTCCATCTCCATACCTCAGAAGTATCATGAATGATGATGATGATTGATGTGTTGTACTTTGAGGGTTACTTTTATTATTTCTTTGATTGTAGCCATTTCTTCTTTAAGTATGATAGATCATTCTCCGTAGAGCTTCGTTTTTTCTTTAATTGGCGAGCAATCTCTTACTTGCCACTGAAGCACAATATTGTCTTTAAAACCCTCATCCCATGCCACGAACATAACCCTTTCTATCACGTCTGAGTACCTAAACATACAATAACAAGAGGATCATCTTCTACAAGATTTCCAATTTTTTCCTACATGATATAAACAAATTACTAATACAAAAGATTAATCTCACAAACCATTGCAAAAAGGTCATTGTCCAAATCATTTCCCAAGTACGGATCATCTTCTACAAAATTTCTAATTTTCTCCTACAAGACATAAAAATAATTCATATATATATGACTAATGAAACTCAAAATTGATAAATTTGTTACAGTTAAGAGAGGTTAATCTTACAATGTAATCGTTCGAGCTAGTAGAGGAATTAGTATTCTTGGGCATATGTGTGGCCACGTATAATGCACTTCAATTGACCTCACAAGTAGGACTCCTTTTTCTATATCAAAATACGAACAAAAATCATTTGCAACAAAATATAAGAAAAGAAAAATAAATAAAAATAAAATAGAGAAATATGTATATTAAGTAATTACCAGCTTATGTGCTACCCTCGTGCATCCAGTCCTACCAGTTGTGTGTAGTACCTTAACTTTGTTCCTTGCTTCTTTACCAACCTCACTAGGGATCTTTTCTTCAACAACAGTGCATAAATCAACAAAGTCTTGCAATCTTCTTTCTTTACAATGTTACTAGGCCTTTTTTTCGCTCAGCAACTGAACATATCATACTTTTTTCGGAGGTTAGCCTTCCAATTTTTCCAAGGATATTATCTTTTTCTAAAACTTTTGCCTTATAAAATTCGGGAACAACATATTTATTCTACAAAGACAATTTTCTTCATATGTTACACATACATAAAGATTTAACATTTTTATAATCACATTTACTGACATTAACACCTCTCAATATGTCTTCTTTTTATACTTTGTGGAACCTTTTTCCAAGAATCAATTGCAGGTGGACAATGTGTCTTTGTTACCTTTCAAACAACAGTTGCAAAATTTTCTGGTTCAATATCAACTGGTCGTCCATATTCATCAAAATAATAAGTTTTGGGGTACCTGAGAAATAATTCAAATATTAGAACATATTAAAAAACATATACATATGAACTACTAGATAAAGATTTTGAAATACTATTAGATAAAGATATTGAAATAATCACCGAATCAATCAGAATTGCTTCCTTAATGACCAATAGAATGATCCCTATTATTAGATTCACCCCCATTAGCTTCATTAGCTTCATGATTACTATAAAATTCATCTATACTAGATTGGTTTCCATCTCCTGACATAATGAAACTAAAACAAGAAACACAAATCATATAAATCCTTTTACTGTTTGACATGCTACTGTTTAACATGTTTAACATGCTACAACAGTGGTTCAACATCATGTATAAGCAAGTTCAAAATATCTACAAATTGCAGTAGTTATTAAGCATAAGACATAATTGGATAGCCATATGGGGAATATTAAAGATTGCAGTAATTTGGTATTTACTAGAATCGGACTTGGTATTATCAAACAATTTTAACACCCATGTAATGTCAACCAAAACATTTCTGAATGCTTCCTGAAATCAGCTCTCTAAATAATTCTAAAGTTATTATAGGCAAATAACTGGAGATTACTGGAATAAAGAAGTAGAGTTATTTTGCAAGATCACTAAAAGCTTCAATGGTTGAGAAATATAGAAGTGTCATATTTTTAAAAGCTTTCGCCTTTTGTTTGGACAAAGAGACTACACAAGTAAAACCCAAAACCATCATGCACAGGTGAAATCTATCTCAAAAACATTCCAAATTGAAGGAACTGGACCACTAAAGGACATCATTGTAAGAAAATGATCTATATAAGACATAACTAAATTAATAAAAACTAAAGAGAGAACTGTATATAGTTTTCAAATAATAACCAATTTACCTACAAATCCTGATGTAAAGTAAAAGCTTAATCTAATGATTTCTCTAAGAACATAGCAATCAATTGAATCAAATGAACTCAAAACAGAAGGAAAGAGGAAGCATGCTGCCTTCTTCTGTCTCTTATTCCTGTTCTCGAACAAACCAAATATTTTAAGATCAAGTACAAAACTTTGAAAAGATTCGTCCAAGGTCCTGTAAAGGTTATGTACGTTCAAAAATGATACGAGGTATCCGAGAACTCCTTGCAAGTAATCTTTGTATTCCCAATAGAAAAAGACAATAAATATAATAATTTTTTTACAATTTATTCATGATTAGAATTCCATATAGGCTCCAACTTGGCCAAAAATACACGAGACAATCAAATATTCTATATGAGAACACCATCAAGTTGATATAATCAAATATGTTCTATATGAGAACAACATTAGGTAGGATAGAGGACCAAAATGATTCATGATTAAAAAGCTATTCAAATATGTTCTATATTAGAACACCAAAATGATACAAATCAAGGGCTCCAACTTGATGTGTACTGTCAAACTTATTGTAAATATGACAATAAAATGTACCGATCATCAAAATAAAGTGTTTGTAGAACAACTGACCATCAAAATATTAGGAACGAAGTACGAAAACTGTTCTTCCAAACTAGAGTGTCCTACGAGAGAACCGAGCAAAGCACACAAACCAAAAATACCAAACACAAATCGTAGACACAGAGATTTTGATGTAGAAAACCCAGATGAGAAAAACCATGGGACAATCTGAGTGCAACCCTGAAGAACCTCTACTATTGGAATAAAAAGAATACACCCTCTACAAGTTCCTCCTGATCCAAACGGATCATAACTCACGCAAAAGAAGAAAATTTGATTATAGACTCCAAAGAACAAGAGATGTCGAAAAATTATTCAAAGCGATCTCACCTTCACAATAGTCTTCAATCATTTCTCTCTCAAAGTTGTAAATCACTATTGCTCCTTTTTTTTTGAGAGACGTTTATGGCAAGGAAACACCTAGTATATATAACCTCAAATCCATAATTAATTGAGGTATTCTACAATATATAGGAATACTCAATCTAAACCATTTATATATTCTATTATATATCGGAATACCCAATCCAACTCTATTAGGATATTCCTACTATATATAGAAATACCCAATCCAAATCTATTAGAATATTTCTATATATATAGGAATACCCAATCCAACTCTGGGGTATTTTCTATATAGGTTGGGAACCCCACCCACTCCAACAAATCTCTCCCTTCACAACTATGTGGAGGGGGTCGTCATCCCGACGATCCTCCTGCAATACTCAAACTTCTCCTTTGGAAGGACCTTCGTGAACATGCCTGCTCCGTTGTCATCTGTATGAATCTTCTCAAGTGTCGCATCTTCTCAACCACATCCCGTATCCAATGATACGAGTCTCAATGTGCTTGGACCAACTATAAAAGTCTGGTTCTTCACAAGGTAAATAACATCTGGCTATCGCAAAGCAAAGTATACTACTCTTGCTTGAGTCCCACTTCCTATAGTAGATTCTTCATCCACAACAACTCCTTGCAGGCCTCCGTCATCGTAATATACTCTGTCTTTGTCATCGACAAAGCAACACACTTCTACAACCGTGATTGCTACGATACCGCTCCACTAGCAAGCATCATCACATAGCCCGAAGTCGATATCAACATCTCCAGCCATATCAGCGTCAATATACCCGACCAACTTTGGCTCATCACTACCAAAGGAAAGTCTCCAATCGATAGTGTCCTGAAGGTACCATAGAATCTACTTAACCGCACTCTAATGTACCCTTCCACGGTTGGAAAGATACATGCTAACTGTGCCAACTATGTAAGTGATGTCTGGCCTCGTACACACCATAGCATATATGAGGCTTCCTGTAGCTGAAGCATATGGAACCCGCTCTATATCTTCCTTCTCATCCTCGGTAGATGGATACTGCTCCTTAGTGAACTTAAAGTGAGTTGCAAGGGGGTTAGTTACTTTTTTGACCCGTCCATCCTAAAATACTGAAGTACTCGGTGAATGTACTTCTTTTTAGGACAAGTGTAGCAACTTGGACTCTCTCTCTTTCGGCGGATCTCTATCCCAAGAATAGTCTTTGCTGTGCCCAGATCCTTCCTAGAGTAGGCCACGCCCAGTTGGTGCTTCAACTCTGCTATCCTAGTGGTATTCCGATCCACCAATAGCATATCATTAACATAAAGCAGTAAAATAAAGAAATTATCCTTGACAAAGTATCTCACAAATATATAGTAGTTCGACATTGTCCGTGTAACCATGCTCCTCCATAAATGACTCGAACTTCCTATACCCCTGCCTCGGAGCTTCTTTCAGACCATACAAGCTCTTTCTCAACCGGCAGACCAAGTATGACTTGCCCTTATCATAGAATCTCTCTGGCTGCTCCATGTACAACTTCTTCTCAAGATCACCATAGGGGAATAGCGTCTTTACATCCATCTGCTTGACCTCCAAGTCGAAACTGGATGCCAATGTTAGCACCATCCGAATAGACGTCTGATTAATGACTAGTAAAAATATCTCATCACAATCTATGCCCATCCAGTGACCGTAGCCTTTAACTATCAGCCTCGCTTTGTATCGAGGGCAAGTAGCATCATCTGTCTGTATCACTCTTAACACCCATCGATTTTCAAAGCCTTTTTGTCCTTTGCCAACCGCACCAGGTCATAAGTAGAGTTGGCCTATAAGGAACTCATCTTATTCTACATAGCCTCCGTCTACTCCTGCCTATATTCATTGTCTATAGCCTCTATAACACTTTCAAGCTCTCCTCCGTCAGTCAGTAGCATATACTCATTTGGTGAGTATCTCGTAGATGGTCGACGCTCTTTGTCGCTCCTCCTTAACAGAACAACTATTGCTGGTTGTATAGCCTCCTCCCCTTCAGGAACTACTCTCCTATATGCTCATCCTCATGAGGGTTACCCTGACCACCATCAACAAGCTGATGATTATGGTTGGGAACAACTTTATGTACTGGCTTCCCTATAACTGGATCCTCTGCGATGTCCTCTGGGAACTGCTCGAAGGAAAATAACTCTAACTCAGGCGATGTCCTCTGGGAACCTCTCGGAATCCTAACTATTGATCATGGTTGTAACAGTATACTGAAAATCAATGCTTTGAGTATAAGTGGGAGATTGTTAGGGTTATATACTAAAAGCATCACTTTTTTAGTAACCTTATTTCCTTAAATTTTAATGAGAATCATATGGACAAATGTTTGCATATTGTATTTGTTGCAAATGTTAATACAAATGTCTGATATTAATTGTGGATAATATAGTGTGTGGTGTCACACAGAAGATCATATTATCAGTTTTCTATGGAGTATATAAATAGTTCACAACCTAGATGGACTTGGACAATCTATTGAAAAGGTTGTAGTGTAATCTGGTACTAGTCTATCTTGACTATAGGTTTACACTAGTACACTTTGTGTGTATTGAATATGACCACTTGAGGTTGTTCTCTTTGTACTGACTACATAAGAGAACAAATACCTCTGTTATTATGGATGCTTGTGCTCTTAACTCGGATATAATAACGGACATGTATATGCAGTGTGTATTATTTTAACTCATAAAAGAGTGAGATTCATTATGGATCAACAACCTCTATGAATTAGATAATAACATTGTATGTATGATGGGCTATTGATTATAAATGGAATCCATATCCCAATACATCGGTTGATGATGTCCCCTTAAGGAGCTAATAAGGATTGTCATATAAACCCTGCAGTTGGATTATATCCGACATGATAAATAAAGTTGAGCGGTACTACTTAAGGATAAAAGATGTCGAATCAATTAGTTGTCAGTAACTTAATTTGATCGACGAACATACGATATTAACATGGAGAGCCAAACGAGCATATAATAAAAGGAGCACACAAACATGATTTGGGATTAGAGAGGTAGTACAACAATAGCTCATTAGTGGACCGAGCTATTGTTAATGGGCCTGGATTGTGTGTTCGGGCTGAACACGGGATATCCAGATCCGTTAGGAGGCCTAACTCTAATTTCTCCTCATGGTCCTTGCCGTAGCCTATATATATCCTCTATTCTCTGGCTACCATATTACTGATCAGAAATCTGAAACTTTCTCTAAATTCGTAATTCACGTAAGGAGAGAAAGAGAGGGCTGCCAAGAAGAAGAAAAGGTTGGGAGATCGTCGCCCACACGACGTCCAACTCGAGGAAGGAATACGTGCAGAAGATCTTGGGGTCGTCCGCTCGAGATTGCTAGTAATTACTTGTCTTCTTTCCGCCGCAGGTATAATTCGTGAAGCCTAGTTTCCGCCTATGAAGGGTTAGAACACGCATTAGATCTGTTTAACTTTCTATCGATCTATACACACACCTAAGGAAGGGTCCTGGGAATCCCCAGTTCTATCAATGGTCTGATCCTCGAAGAATATCACGTCCCTGCTTCTGTAGAGTTCTTTCCACGGGATCGTAGAGTCTATAGCTAAAGTTGTCACTACCATAGCCGACAAAGACGCACCGCCTCGTCTTCGGCTCAAGTTTGGATCTCTCATCTTTTGGTACATGCACGAAGGCCTTACAACCAAACACTCGCAGGTGATTGTATAACAGCTCTTTGTCGTACCATAGTTTGTCAGACACATCTCCCTATAAAGGAGCACTAGAAGATAAATTAATAATATAAGCATTAGTATAAAGAGCCTCACCATAATAACTGCCTGGTAAGTTTGCCTCTGATAGCAAATACCATACCCCTCTATCAGTGTCTTATTCTCTCCGCTACACCATTGAGCCAAGGTATCTTGGGCAGAGTCTTCTGGTGTCATATTCTTTGCTCTCTACAATAAGCATCAAAGGGACCACTGTACTCACCGCCATTGTGTGACCAAACATATAGCAGCTTTTTGCCCGTCTCCCTTTGAACAGAGGCATGAAACTCTTTAAAAGTGGGCAACACCTGATCATTGGTCGTTAAAGCATAGACCCAAACCTTCTTGGAACAATCATAAATAAATATCGCAAAATAAGAAGCACCACCAATAGATTTTACCCTTATAGGACGCAGACATACGAGCGAATCAACTCGACCAACGCCGGCTTCTTCGAATTTGGGTGACTTTGGAAAGACACCCTATTTTGATTTTTGCTAAACAGTGCATGCAATTCTCCAATTTTGTAGACTTTAGTCCTGGAATCACCTTCCTGTTCACCAAGTAGCTCATTCCCTTCTCGCTAATATGGCTGAGCCGTCTGTGCCATAACTCGATAGATGCGTCATTGAGTGCATTTATCTCCTGTATCCCCTGTGCGCTCTTTTATATAGTATAGTCCGGGGTTCTTATTTCCTCTGGCAATCTCCATTGAACCTCTGTAAAGCTACCACTAATTATTCTCAAAGAGATTGAAGAAACCCTCGTCATTCAACCTTTCAACCGATACTAGGTTGAGACGGATATCAGGGGCATGATGGACATCTTTGATAACATGAACTGCACCCGTCTTCGTTCTCACATGCATATCTCCAATGGTAACCGCCTTCGACACATCTCCTGTTCCCATCTTCAACACTCCACTAAGTAGCAAATAATTCTCTATTATGAGATATGTGTACTAAAGTACCAGAGTCCCCCAACCAAGAATTGTCATCGCAGTCAAGGTTCATGACAACCTCATCAACTACGATGATTATATTGCCTCCATGTGCTGAGGCTGCCAATGTAGTATTCTCACTTTGCTTCCCTTTGTCACCCTTCTTCTTTCTCTTCCAAGCAAAACAATTTTGCTGATATGGCCCTTCTTGCCACAGTGGTAACACTCCGAATCCTGTACCGACCTTTGGACTTGCCTCTGCTCTTGTCTATGCCACCAACAGGCTCCCTACTTCTTCTTTGCTACGGCTCTTTGAAACTAGTATCCTGAAAACGTCTTCACATCTCTTCATTCAATACCTTGCTCTTAGCAAACTATAGACTGACCATGCCTTCTGAAATAGAAGCAATCATAGATACTCGTATGGTCTCCTACGAGTCTGGCAATATACATAGCGACCAAAGTCCTTAAACCTCGTCGTCGAACTTGACTCCCATCGAGGATAGCGGGTTAACCACGCCCTGGAACTCACTCAAGTGATCCGTAATGGATGCACCATCTTTGTACCGCAGACCCATCATCTTGAAAGCAAATACCGATAGATGTAACTTCTTGACAAATATTAAATCCTTAATCTTCCTCCTCCAGTAGTGATAGTCGGTATCGTTCAGGTTTACCATGCACACTGGCTTCGCGTCCATCTCTACTTCCTAGTTGAGTGTCAACTCGTGACACTTCTCTGAACCCAAAGCTCTGATACCACTATGTTAGGAATTAATTGCAAAAACTGTTCCCCCAAACCAGAGAGTCCTGCGAGAGAACCGAGCAAAAGCACATAAATCAAAAATGCCAAATATAAATCACAGATACAGAGATTTTTGACGTGGAAAAACTATATGGAAAAAACTACAGAATGATCGGAGTCCAACCCTAAAGAACATCCACTAATGGAATAAATAGAATACACCCTCTTTAAGCTCCTTTCGATCCAAATAGATCATCACAACTCACTTGAAAGAAGAAAATTTGATTGTAGACCCCAAAGAACAAAAAATGTCAAAAAATTATTTGAAGTGATCTCTCATTTGCAATAGTCTTCAATCATTTCTCTCTCTCAAAAGTTGTAAAGCACTATTGCTACTCTTTTTTGAGATATATTTTATGGTAAGAAAACACGTAGTTTATATAGCCTCAAACCCACAACTAATTGAGGTATTCTACTATATGTAGGAATACTCAATCTAAACCATTGATGTATTTCCTATTATATAGGAATACCCAATCCAACTCCATTATGATATTCCTACTATATATATAAATATCCAATCTAAATCTATTAGAATATTTTTATTATATATAGGAATGCCTAATCTGACTCTGGAGTATTTTCCACATAGGTTGGGAACCCACCCATTCCAACACAAAATGTATTAAATAATTGATCAACAATATTCATTATCTTCTAAACTATCAGCAAATGTTGATGCTAATAATGAAACTTCTCTAGCTGTTTCAGTAAAAACAAACAGATCTTCATAAGCATCGACTTCGTGACTTAATCTTTTAGAGATTTCAAAACAATATGCCAATTATCCCTTGTTTCATCTTTGCAATAAAAGACTTAAGATGCTTGAGAAGCATGAATGAATGGCTGATCTACTTCACTTGTATGTGTCATGAACCCCCCAAAATTAACAAAAATCAAGTTTGTTTCTGGATCCACCACATATCCATTTACTTTATCTTCTACACGCAACCAGTCACAATAGAAGATTATTTATTTGAAATCATAGTAATCCAGTTCAAGTATTTGTTTGATAATGCCATAATAAGTCACTTTATCATCCTTAAATTGGAAGAACTAGATTTTGATCTACAATTGGTTTCGGCGTTCATAGAAACCCTACTATTTT